>VDFB02350084.1:0-17095 GCA_007258455.2 Sequoia sempervirens
TGCCTTGCATATGCATCCATTTTATTTTTTGGTCAAAATGGGTCCCCTTATTGCTTTTATCTTTGGTGTTTTTGTTCTAGCTTTGGGTGTTGTCTTTTTCTTCCAAGCCTTGTTTTTTTTTGTCTTTTTGGGCTCAAGTTTTGAACTAGAATTGGCACTTTGCACCCTTCAGTGAGTTTAGGTTCTAGTTTATGTTCTTAATCTGATCCTCGCATTTTCCCTTGTCTTGTTTTGTTCTATCGGATTCGAGTTTTGAGAAGGAACTTGAACTTTGCACTTTACGCTTTGTGAAGCTTCAATTTCCTTGTTCCATCCTTATTTTGATCTCCAATTCTTTTTTTTTCTTGTTTTTTTTGGAATCAAGTATCGGACCGGAACCGGAACTAGGAACCTTTCCAAGGTTCCTATTCCTGGTTCTATCCTAATCCTGATTCTCGCGTTCATTGTGCAGGTTCTTTCTTGATCCCGCCTTCTGACTTACCTCTTAGGTTTTGTGATGGTTCACTTATAGGTGTTGCCTCGATCTCGAGGCCCAACCTACTTCGCATTAATGGTAGTTGTTTAGCGCATGGAAACCAATATATATGCCAACTTCCTTTCAATTTTAGCTCATAATTGCTTTGTGTTTTCAACGAAAAGAGCTAGAGTGGAGCACAAGATTGGGGTTTGAGGTCGAGTTTGGTGATTTTTCGATCAAGCATCGTTGATTTTAGCATTGTGATTTTTGAGGTAGGGGTTTTTTGTTCTTCCTTTTCATGTTTTCTTGTTTCTTGCTCCTTTGCTTGCTCGTGTTCTTGCTTGTTTGTTCGCATGTTTCGTTTCCTATTTGTTGGGTGTGTTGTTGCTTTTTTATTTTTTTCCTTCTGTGGTTTGGTTCGTTTGTGTCAATTTTTCTTTTGGTTTTTGTGTTTGTTGCATTTTTGTTTTGTCTCATTTTTCGTGCACGGGTTTCTTTGTTCTCGCCATGCCCTAGCTTGTCTATGGTTTTCATATCATTGGGTTGGCCTTGTTTGAAAATTTGAAAGTATTTAATTATGTCTACCTTTGCAAAACATATTTTGAATCCTATGCTCTTCCTGCATCTGATCCTCGAAACCAAAAAAAATTATTAAGTATTGGGTTAGTCTTTTATTAGGGTTTTGATGTTTGAAATAATCCTAATCCCAATTCCTGAGGGTTTTGTTTGCATTAGAAAATAACATTTTCACCTTCGTGCTTGATCACGTTCTAATTCCGACTTCCGCATATATTGCGGGATTGGGTTTCAGAACTGAACCATATCTATACACTTTGGTATAGTTCATGTTCTTGACGTCGTTCTGAATTTGAATTTTGACCCTTGGTCAGGATTGGACATTAGAACGAAACCTTACCTTGTCCAAAATGATTGATCTGATGCCGGGTTTCAACCCGATCTTGACTTCCGACTAAATTTGGAAGTCGGGATCAAAATGAAACCTTAACCCGTTACCTAGAGGAAGGTTCCAATACCAAATTTCATTCTAATTCTGATTTCTGCATGACTTTCAAGATTAGGCCTCATAACGGAATTGGACCCTTAACACCACATTGAGTTCTAGTGCTAGATTCTATCTCAATTCTGAATTTCAATCTTTGGTTGGGATCAGACTTCAGAGTAAAACCAGAACCCATTCCTTTTTCAAAGTTCAAATGCCAACTTTCATCCCAGTCCCAACTTTCGATACACTTTCTTTAAGGCTCTGATGCCAAGTGTTGTTCTGACCCCAATTTCCGATAAGCCTTTTACAAGGTTCAAGTGATGAGGTTCAACTCGATTTCGATTTCTGACAGTATGGTAAGGGGGTTTTGTAATGGTCATTTTCCAAGTGTTATCCCGATCCCGACCTCTGAAAATAACAAAAATATCATGAGAATGAATACTCCTTTTAGGATATAGGGTTTTAATATGGAATACATTTAATGCCTAACTCTTTGCAGTCCTCCTTTTTCCTAATGAATGTCATGGTTGCAGGTCTTTTAAATGTCTTATTTATAGGAGGATATTGGTGTTAGTGTAGGTTTTTAATATTATTTTTCCTACACATTATTAAGCATACCTTAGGTTATAGGAGATGTGGTTCATGTGAGGACACATGGTGTAATCCATCGATTACATGTGTTGCTCCCACTCACACTTGGGTGGTTGAATTTCACACCCTCTTTTGGCCTTATATGCCACCTCACAAAACCACTCATTTGTCTCTTTTTGAAGTAGGTTATGCCACCTATTTGGCATTTTCCAAGTAGGCATAACTCCCACCTAATTTGGTTATATGGGAGTTATTGCCCCTCTTGGAATTATTTTCCCATATTCTGCTATATATTTTGCACTCACCTCTCCCTCCTATCTAGTCTAGATGAGTTCATATTAACTCAGTCAATTCAAGGGAGAGTTGAGGCATATTGTATCATTTAGTGTGTGATAATAACATCATTTTGTTATTGCACTATATTCCTGCATTTTATCTCTTTCTACTCTCGTGTGGAAGGCTTATCTTGGTTTTGTAGGTAATCCTGGATGCTCGAGTTCATCAACAACTCTTACAATTGGCGAGGTGCAAGAGGTACAAGAGGTGAAAAAGGGACAAATGGCTAAGAATTGAAGCTAGAAAAGCTTCACCTAACCATGAAGTATAAGTTTCAAGGAAATCCGGTGCCATCAAAGTTTGGGTTAGAGGTAATGAAGATAACTAATACATTGGTAGGCCACATTGACCTTGAACAGTTTGTGAAATATGTCTTCACAAAAGATGCTAGTCTAAGGGCTAGGAATATTGCTAATTCAGAACTGAAACATGTAGCCTCATTTCCCATAGTGGTGCAATGTCATGAATTCATACTAGCTGCTACAAACACATACAACCCAGTCCAAAGGAAATGCATTGATCCTTGGGGGACTAAAATAAATGATTTAACACTAGGACTGATAAAGTTACTCTTTGACTTACCTCCTCATCCTAACCTCAAGATCATGACAGAACTTGAGGCATTGCGCCAATATGAGGCAAATGTTGAAGGTAACCTAAGATATAGAAATAAGAGGTGGTTGAAAACAGAGAAGAAGTCAATAAAGAAGGTGCCCACCAAGCCTAAGAGGTTTTACTTCTTTGTGGAAGTAGGGGAGGTTATCACACTATTGTCTAGGGCATTTGGGAAGGAAGACTCACGTGTATTGGAGAATTGAATGTTCTCTTAAATTATTCATATTGTCCTTGATGGAAAACAATACTTAGACTAGGGATAGATGGTGTCTAATGTCATTCATGATCAGCTCATCAAGGTGAAGGATACCAAGGTGTTCTATATGATTTCTTATGTAATCTATTGTGCTGCCAAAATGGGACAATTCCTAGGCCTAAATACAGAAGAGACCGTTATGGGAGAAAATAGTGAGACTAGGATATGGAAGTATTATGATCAATTAGAGCTCAAGAAGGTGGAAAGTAGTTTCAAAAAAGTTAATGATGCTTTCCTGTATGTTGTTATCAATCGATTGACGGGAGATGTTGGATTCAGATTGAATAAGGAAGCCATGGCCTTTATTGAAGAATGGGGGAACTAGTTTATTCAATACCCCAAAACTACTTACATCAAATTGTTTGGTTTTGACAAGGCTCCATTCAAGCTGCCAAGGTGCTACAATGATAAAATGATTTTAATGGAATTCTCTCGAAAAGCAACAGAGGTAAATGTCAAGTTTTTGAAAAAACACAAGGCAAGGTGTCATTCATTTCCTATGGAATTAGGTCTTTACTCGTGTCAATCAATAGTGGCAACCAAGGCCGCAACAAAAGAGTTTTAGGCCTAGAATCTGAAATTTTATGAGGAAAGAAATAATTTTGACCCAAAGGGAAAGATGAATGAGTTGTATGCATCTTTGTTCCCTTATCATGAGCATCACCTTGAAGATTTTTGGGCCAACCTTTAGGATCAGTTTGAAGTAAAAAAAAAGAGGATATGAAAGGTTGACTATTCCCAAAATGAGGGACTTCAATATTAAAGAAGATATACCTAAAGGGTTATCAGATGATGATGTCCTCCTTGATCCTCAATATGATGTAGATGAAATTGCAGCAAAAGAATTGGAGCCCATTAACTAGATGGAAAAGGAACAACTTGATATAAACAAGGTTTCAGAGGTGGTTATTGATAGGAGTACAAAGTGGATTGACATACGCCTTAACCGGCCTCGAGGAAAAGGGAAAATAAATGATTCACAAGTTGAATCATGTTCAACTGCTAAGCCAAAGAAGTATAAGAGGACTAAGAAACAACCTCCACAAGCAAGAGAAGAAGTTATTATGGAGAAGGTTACAAAAGCCTTCCAACAGGCTAAATTTACCTACCAAGCTGATCATGCTAGAGTTGTTTTAGGTTTTGGTGCTAAACCCATTTCTACTATTTATCCTAGAGCAAAAATTGCTCAAGAGGGTCCTTCTACTGCTCCTTCACAAATTGAGGAGGTTCAAACTTAGGAAACCCCTTCGACTGCACCTTCAATGGCAAAAACAACAACTAAAGAAGGGGAAGAGCCCCTTGTAATAAACATCACAGAATCTCCCCTCTCATCTGATTCTGAAGAGACCCCTCTAGGAAGACCTAGCTAGAGAAGAGGGAGAAGATGAATATTTTGGAGATGAAGAGGCAGATGTAGGAGAAGCAAGCCTCTGGAAAGAAGAAGAGATGGAACATGTCCCAACAAAGGATGAGCAGTGAGAGATAATGGAGAGTGTGAAGAAGCTAGTTGCTAAGGAATTGGCCAGAGAAGAGGAAGAAGAACAGAAGAAAAAGGACAAAGAGGAAGCTCACGAGATGAAGATGGAGCTGAAAAATATTGCAGATATTAAGGCTGAAAATGAGAAAGCTGAAAAGGAGAAGCTTGAGCAGCAAAAAGTTTCATCTGTGCCAAAAATTGGACCAACTTCTACACCTCCACTACCTCTGAAGCCAACACCCCCAAGTGCTTAGCAGATAACAACTTCACCAAGTGTACTCTAACGTGGCTGAAGCTTAATTTAGAAAAGAGGTAGTAGGTTCAAGCTCAACTAGTGAGCTATGATGAGATGATTAAGGAGGTAGATAAGGTAAAGCCTAAAAAGAAACCATGAGCCATACATTCTACCAAGCTAACTGTTGAGGGGGATTTAATTGCAAAAATTTCTACCCCAGTTGTTGATAAAGATGATAGGGAGTTGCAAGCTTTTGATTACTAGATAAGCATGATCAATCTAGGAAAACAAACCCGTAATAAAAAAATGTCACTTCTGGATTTGGTAGCTACTTCAACCAAGTCCAGAATGGAAAATGACAAGTAGGTTAAAGATGAGCTGAAAGCCCAAGTCGGGAAAATGAAAAGGTTTTTGAAGGAGCTCATTGAATCAACCATAAAATAGCCAACGTCATTAGAGGTTCCTGTACTGATGAGTTGAAAAGAGGTTGATGAATTAAATGAAATGAAGATAAAATATCAAATGTTTGATGAATGGATTAATATTCTTCGAAAAGAAATAGGACTCCTTGACCGAGGATATAAGTATTATGATGAAACAAAGGCATTGGGTCGACAAATAGAAGAGTATATTCAAAAATGGTGGGAAGAAGAAGAGAAATGAAAAGAGTATATGAAGACATTAAAAGCCATCAAGAGGAAACCCAAACAAATATTGATTGAATTAGGGATTTTGGGAGATGAGAATATCGAATACGTTGACAAGGATATCAACATTATTATATTTTGATAAGAGATCCTCATTGAGCATAGGGTCAATTTACTCAGAATTTAGCATGAGGTATGGGATCATACTTTAATATTTGAACATATTGTTGGCTGCATTACCACCAAGAAATCTCTGAGCTCCCCGCCAACTCGTGAATTAGACTCTTTGGAGAAAACAATGGAAGAATGGAATAACTGACTGGAAGGTTTAATAAAGAAAGGAGATGACCCTGCTAAAACTCTTCTAGATGAATTGATGACCATCAAGTCTATTACGAAATGGGCTTCAAGGGACAATAGCCAGATGCACAAGGCCATTAAAGGTGTTGCAGAAGAGTTTGAGTGATCAAAGTTTAAAGTGGAATGGGTGGAAAAAACCAATGAAGATGTCTTGGAGCAACTTTGCAATAATTTTGAAGATTATCATGGGTTTCCCAAGAAAGTTGATAAGTAAAGGAAGGGAATATTTTATTTTTGAAATAGAATAAAGTAAACGAAGGTCAACCAATCCCAAGTGTCCTATTTTGTTGCAGTTAACTATAGACCATCTTTGATAGGCCAGGAAAAAAGTGTCACTCCTTGTATACCGATAGTTTTGACAGAGCGAGCACTCCAGCTAAACTGAGGCATCCCTACAACTGTGAATCCGGGCACCCCATCTTTGTGGATAGCGGTTTTTGAAAGATTTTTTTAAAGTTTTATTTTCTATAAGTTTGAAAATTCTCCTCATTGTAAAGGTCGACAAATTGAAGTTAAATTGGCAGCCTTAAGTTAGATATTTTTAAAAAGTTTATGCAATTAATTAGTTTTTACAACATTTTTCAAGTTTAAGTGTTAGCACAAAAGATAATCGTTTTTGTACGCCAGTGGATTTTGTTGGATGTAAATGCAACTTATTTGATGAAAATCAATAGAAGAAGCCAGATTCAAAACTATCAATTGTGTTGATTGAATGGTATTCCTCTTTTATTTGTTGATCTGCATAATCTATGATGAGTTAATTGAATATGTCTTTGATTAATTCTAGTAAAACATAAATTGCAAGTATGCTTATTAAATTTGCACTGTGAATTTATGTGATTGCATAAATAAACGAGTTATTTCATTCATTGGTATTGATGTTTTAAGAAGCTTATTATAGAATTGCATGTCTAAATATGAGAATGATATTTATTCTAGAACTCGTGATCTATCTTTTTCTATTTCTTTATTAAATCTTTTGTCGGATTATTTGAAAATACCAGTTTGTTATCCTTTTACCAACAAAGGCCCCGTGAACATTATAGTCATGTTGACCACTGGGTGATATAGTACAGTTGTGAACCAACTACCAAGACCTTGGAAGATAGGTGATTTAATATCAGTTATCTTTTTCAAGAGAAGTAGGATAGAAATATTATGCTTAATGTTTGTTGTGTTATTTTGACCATCAACATGAAGCATGCCAAAAATTACATTTTAATTATTATATTATCAAAAATATGACTTGGTCATTGGATTCCTAGAGGTTATGAAGTTTGAATTTCTATTTAATTTACCTTAATGCTTTAGACAAGAATGGGATGCCCATGAGGTGCTTCCTTGACAATTTGAATTTGAATTTCAAATTGGTGAAATGTGAGGTTAATTGTGTCGACTAATAGAGGCCTTCCTTCCTAGAAGTGGTGCAAGCATGCACTAGGGAGTTAAAACTTGTAATTGATGTAAATTAATTGATTTTTCCACATAGGGGCATGGAGTTGGAAGTTTCTCAGTTGTTGGAATTTGTGGTTGGAGAGAAAAATCATTCTAGACTTTGTTGTGTTGATTTTTGGTTCCAAAATTTTGGAGAGTTGCAGGTGGGCATGGCTTTTCTTGGGAGATATTTTTCAGATGTGATTTTGTAGATAGAGGGTGAAAATAAGAAGCAAACATCTTGGTGAATGCATTGGTGTATTGTGATAGTGATTTCCAAAAGCTAGTTGTACGTGAAGAAAGGAGAATTGCAAGAAGTTGGAGAATTAAGGAATCATACCTTTAGATGATCTTGTTGCCTGCAACAGATCATGTGATTTGAATTTAAATACCTTTCTTAAGTCTACAAGGCTGCATGTGTATTCTTTTCAATTTGATTGTAATTCTCATATGTTGCAGGAGACATTGAGCAATAAAAATCCACAATGTGTTGCTAATTTTTGGTATTGATTTATTTAAACTCTAGAATTGTTGTTGTGTGTTTGAAGTTGCTAAGAGTTGCAGGAACTCTCTTGTTGAGAGTTATTTTTAAGTTGGTATATACCCCTTGGCTAGCAAACAAATGATTTAGTTGTAATGGTACTAGCTCTTGAGCCAACACATTTGTATCAAGAATTTAAAACTCTACACTTGTTGAGAATCATAGTAGTAATGCCTAAATTTAGTGGTAGCATGACTATATTTAGACATTTATAATATTCATTAATGAAAGGGGATATTTTGGATAAACTACCAAAATTTTAATAGAATTATTCTTATATATACATATACTCAAATAATAGTAGTGAGTTGTCCATCTATCTATATCTATGGGTCAAATAATAGGATATCTAAATATATATATATATATATATATATATATATATATATATATATATATATATATATATATATATATATATATATATATATATATATATAAAATCCTTAGTATTTGAAGAATAATTTTAAATGGGTAATTATCATGAAAAGTTTGTTTGGTAGGTAAGACTAACTGTTAACTTTAAGCCTTGTACAACAACATCTTCATTTGAGTTCTTTGCCCCAATACCAAAGCCTAAATTTGATAGTCAATCTTGCTTGTCAAATAATTTTTTGTAATGAGACTCTATTCAAAATTATTTTTCAAATACTATAATATATTTTATTTTAGAAATTAATTATATATATATATTTGAATAATATAATTTTCTTAAAATTTTAATTAAATTTTACAACTAAAACACCTAAATTCAATCATATAACCTTCAAATTTTAAGCTGTACCCTTCAATAAGGTTGCAGGAGTCAGACAGGCCTTGAAAAACGGCATTCAGTAAGAGAGATCTAACAACAGAAGAACAGTGTGAGGTGTCAAACAGTAGCATGTGGGCGACTGTTCAAAACAAGAATAGGAGCATGTTAGTTTGGATTTCACAGCTCATGGAAGTGGAATTTGAAGTATTAAAATGATGAGAAACAAGTCCAATTACTTTGTGCTTAGATAACACAGGTTGAATTACTTGGAAATCGTGAATTTGCATGTGAGTTGGAAATAATAGAATGTTTCCTTGTGCATTATTTTATTCATCTATGCAATTACTTACTTTGTGAGTTGGGAATAATATAATGGTTTATCAGGAATAATATGGGACAGTATGGGGTCATTTGTATTCTTATGAATCATTTACTGAGAAAAAATATATATATTTTAAGTTTTGTATCTAAAATATTATGGATTTTAGATATGTTTCTTGGGAATAATTGTGATGTGTTAAAAAGTGTTATGATATGGGGCATATTTAGATATTTCTTTTATGAGATATTATTACTTTGAAAAGAGAGTTGTATTGGAACATGAGAGTCCCCCAAAAAGGAAATTTTATAATAGAGTTACTTTTATACATGAATAAATAAATAAAAGGTAGGAAAAGCTTGTTTTGTTTCATATTTTGAAGGAATTCACTTGTTGGAAGAGCTCTTGCATGGATGAGCTTGCTTTACAAAAAGATTAATTTTCATATTGTTTGAATGAGGGAAATAATCTCTATTTCGAAAGCTTGAATATTAATATTCTCTTTCTATTGAAGTATGCATTTTCTTAAAAATATAGATATGGTAGTGCTTCCACTTTGTTTGGGATATACATATGACCAACACAAGTATGTTTGATTAGGGTTAAAGATTAGATTTATTTGCATTGTAAAGTGTTAGGATTGTAAAATTAGTCTCAAGCCGAGCTGTAAATTTGTAAATTAGTATTCCACATTTGTGAAAAATTAAAAAAATAGTTTCAATCTTCATAAAATTATTATGAAATTTATTTTGGTGTATAAAAGAGTTTTCTTTTTTGCTTAGTATAAAATGATAGTCTTAGAATTTCGATTTAGTGAATTTTAAATTTAATTGAAAATATAAATCATCCTCAACTTTTACATTAAAAAAAAAATTATATGATAGCGAAAGTGAACTTCACTTGCCATTTAGAATCAAAGGGAATGTTTAGATTTTTGAAATTGTGAGTTTTATTTTTGGTTGAAAAACTTGACATCCATTAAAGGTAGAACCCAACTTTTATGGTTCTTCTTATATTTTTGAGTGTTTGAAGAGTTATTATTTTGTGGCCTTATGTATTTTTGTTGGAAAATAAACTTGTTTAATGTTTGGCTATGGGTGTGATGACGTCACCCTATGTTTCTACTTGACATGACCTATTTTGTGTAAAGTGTTGTTGTGATATACATAAACTTATGCATTGAGTCCTATTGGGGTTGTATATGCACTTGATGGTTATACATTGATTGGTGTTGTGAAACCAAGTGCATGTATTTGATTGTCATCATTCATGGTTTAAATGGTACAGGTGTGTCTAATTTGCTTCATACTCACTATCTTGGTCTTGTGGGATGGGCCTTTGGGTGCCACATTGGTCAAGTGGTAGACCAAACACCATCGGTCACTAGTTGGATCTATGGTGGTGCATCTTATTGACCATGTCAGTTTCTCTTGACCGTGTAACTCGATGGCTATTGAGAATGCATGTAAACTATATTTAAGTATGTAATCATAAAATTGTTGTATTTGCACTCATATTTGAATTTAAAATATTCCCATTCTTATATTCTTTAGATGTGGGCTTGAAATTGTAATCTTTATTTTGTTAATAATTTTAGTAAAGAATGCAAGCATGTAAGTGGGTAACTTTGTTTAAGCATTGTAGATGTTACTATTCACAATTTTTTGAAAATAATTAAAAGTGATATATTTTGATGGGCGTATTGTGAATATTATTTGAAAATTAATTGTGTGGTTTATTTTCTTCAAACCATTATTGTGGGAAATTTAAGATCAAAGTGACAATTTTGTAGCATGATGGATAGCTTGTTCTCATGCATTCAATAGTTAAAACTTCTCTTAATTGAAAAGGATGAACTAGTTGATATAATAACTAAACATGATTTTATAAATGAATTGAAATTTATCATTATAACGTATCCTTTCTCAACTATGATTTACGAATAGATATGCTCAAGATTAAGTGTGCCCTAGGAGCTTGGTGGAGTAGTCCCATTGACTAGGTGTAATAAGAGTAATTTTTAGTACTTAATTTTTGAAAGAATTATTCTCAATGTTTTGAACCAATTTTTATGATGCTTTGGAATGTTAAATTCCATTAGTGTATCATTTTCACATAAAATTTTGGGTATGTAATATATGGCTTGTTTCATGGTTTGGTCATTTTGGCTTGAATTGGCTTGTTAGTCATAATTAGCTTTGTGACCTTTGTTAACAATTTTAATGTTTGAACCTTAGTTCTAGGAGTCGATTATCATGTTATACCTTTAGAGGATCCATTTTTATCTTTGTAAATGAATTTGGAGTCAAATGGGACCCTACTTATGAGTGTATTAAATTAATGAATATGAAACTAAGGATAAAACAATGCAAATAAACCCAATTCAATAACTTAATAACTACTTTAATGAAGTATGTGCACGTAAAATGAAAATCAAATAAATAACTCAAATGGTAATACCTCCACAAATGTGCCTATTACTTACTACATTGTACTTGATAATATTGTAAAAGTATGTATGTGGATTGCTCTTCTCTAGCATAACCTTGATTTGAAAATGGTAGGATGATCATAGTATAGATTTTCTCCATAATTATGGATGGATAATGGTTTAGAATGATGGTGGATTTATAGCTTTCATCATATATCAATCAATGGCGGAGGATGATTAGAAGGATCAATAAATGGATGAGATTGATTGAGAGGACTTGATGAATGAGATAACGGGATGCATGGAAGAGTGAAGGGAGAGTGACTATGAGTGAACTAATGTTGTTTTTTCAGTCAACTCATTAAGTTAGGAGATAGAAGAATATTAATAAAATTAAATAAATAAATTTATTTAATTCATGTGCATGAGATGAAGATATATTTAGGAAATAAATAAAGATAGAAAAAGAAAAATAAATAAATTTATTTTTTATTTTTTATTTTTTAAAATTAACTAATTAAATAACTCAAATTATTTAATTAAAATGGATAAGAAGAATAAATGCATGAATTAATTAAATATTAAAGTTATTTAATGAACGTGGATCCAGAGGAAATTGAGAAATTAATTAAATAATATTATTTAATTAATGTGGATAGAATAAAATTAAGAAGTTAATTACATTAAATTTATTTAATTAAAGTGGTTGGAAGAAAATGATAATTTAATTAAATAATTATTTAATTAATGTTGATGATGGGAAATGATAAATTAATTAAATAGTTAAAAATTGTTTAATTAACGTTGATAAGGTGTTAGCTTAATTAAATTTAATTAAAAGTATTTAATTAATGTAGGAATTGATGAAAAAAGGTAGAGTGATGATAAATGATGATGAATTAGATGGAATGTGTTAATCATTTTTAGGTATCTACATTTTTCCCATCATTGAGACAATTTGTTCATTGTATTGTTTCAAAGACATGTTGTTGGTGTGGAAAAACTTAGTGATGACACACCCTAGTGGACCGAGGGATGTAGGGTGGTTGTCCCCTCGAGAGATTGGTCTAAATTTCTTTTGGGTTGAGCTCATAATAGGAGGACAAGATAGGTTTAGTGAAAAGAGGTGAAAAAAGGGGTTGGGTGATAGATAAATGGGGTTAGAAGGTGGAAAAACAAGCAAGAGAGGTGATGGGAAGAGGGTACATGGGGGGAGCCAAGGTTAGTGGGAAAATTAGGGATTGGGGGGTTATTTATAGGCATAGGAGGGTCATTTTATCCTCATTTGCACTCTCTCCATTTAGAAATCCAAAGCCTCCATAGCACAAAATAGTCATCGAGATGGTGGGGATTTCGACCTAGTGAGTAATCATGGAGAGTGCATGCGAGTGTGATGTCGGTTCAATCCTTGTGGTATGTATCTAACCCATGGGTCTACAGGCCTAGGGGCATTAAATGTGTGTAGGTATAGGTTAAATAAAATGTAAAATTAGGGTAGAATGACACATATGAGGCCCACAAAATTACATAATTGATGCATAATGGTGCATTTGTCAAGTATGTTGGTACTTTTGTTTATAAAGTTGTATTTTCTTAAGGATTTAGTGCAATTGTTAAAATGACACAAAAATTAGATGGTGTGGTGCATCTAGTTAGCAAAATGGGGCATATTATTAGGATGAAACTATTGAATGGTAAACTCTAGTGTTATTATTATGCAATTGCACACCTAGTTAGTAGGATGGCACAATTGATGTACTTGTGCAATTGAAGTATAAAGTGGTGCTTTTGTGTTTAATCAAGTTCGTCTTAGGTATTTGTAATTGACGATGCATATTTGTATACATTGTAGGATGATATAGACTTACTTATTTTGTAGGAATTATATCCTATCATTATGTGTTTATAGGCTAACCTTGATGAGGTAAAGTGAGTTTCTCGAGGCTATTGGTTAATGGTATATCACTTATATGCTTGAGATTCAAACACATAGGACTATGATTCAACAACTCTATTCAAGAGATGGCGTAGTGAGCACAATTCATTTTTATTGTTGATTAGTGAGATGACTATCACTTTTGAGGATATTTGGAGGATTCTTGGGATTTTTATTCATGGGGAGCAAGTCATTTATGATTTAGATTGAGGAAATGAGTCTCTAGAGACTATTTTTATGACTAATGACCTAGGTATAGAGGATGGGGAGATTGAATTACGAAGGGCTATGTAGAGATTTGATGGTCTCCCAGTTTTGTTGGATAGTGTGATAGGAGTACTAGTTCTAGATTAGAGATCCATAGGGTTTCCAATTGGTTGGGGTAGAATATTCGAGAGGATAGTTAGTGACAGAGTGTGGTATGCATGGGGATGCTGCATTTTAGCATATTGGTACCAAAAATACACTAGGTGGTATATAAGTATGGGGCCAATCTTGCATGAGGTATTAATTTGTTATATATTTGGTCTTGGGAGCATATAGTCATGAATTAGCTAGTTATAAGTAGGGCGAGGGGAGTAAGACAACCTTATGTGATGTTGTTGTTAGGGTTAGAAGGCAGATATCTAAAATTTAAATGTGGATTTGATCAATAAAATAGAGAAATAAAGCACATAGAAAAATTATAGCAACAACAAGACAACACAGAGAATTTAATGTGGTTCACCCAATATGGGCTACATCCACAAAACCACAGCCATCCAATGATTTTATTAATCAGTGCAAAATATATTACAATCTCACGAATAATGCTATACAACAACTCCCATCCCAACCGCTTATACATGAAGAGTGTACAGTATAGCATGATCAGTCACCACATACCAACAGTTGTATGGTGTTATTTTGACTCATCAATGATTGAGTGACCTTAACTACTAGAAGTAGATATTTGATGAGGTTGATCAAGTGGTCTAGCATCCATACATGTAGTTTGAGAGATGGGTAGATGACTCAAAGCATTTTACTTTTTGCAAATAGACTCACTATTTGATTGCCCAGGTAGACAATGCACATTATCAAGAGACATATTCTTGAGCGAGTGTGATGACAGTTTTGTTTAGCATACACCATACCGACACATGAGGTTGTGTTCACTCATACTTAATGAGATATTCTAGATTAGGGTCCATTTGTTGATCCAAATATTTCTTTAGCAAAGGTAGAGGTATTTTTTCTAGAGTAGTGGGACTTGTTGCTTGGGGTTGTAAATGTAGGGACTACTCTCAAGTATGATACTTGGTGGCTTATATGGAGGCCGATGAGATTGATAGGGTCAAGAGGTGGTGGATTTCAGAGACACCATCAGGTTGAGGAGGTAGAGACAAAGAATGGAGTTAGTTGTGGAGGAGGTTGATTGAGATGGAGGTGATGGTGGGGATGGGGATAGATGGGTTGATGGTCGGGTTGGGGGTGGAGCTATAGTGGGTGGAGGGAATGGGGGATAGGGAGGAGATAGAGGAGGTGGAGATGGAGGAGGTGGAGAGGGGGTGATTGGGGAGATGATGAAATTGTGGGTGGAGATAGGGGATGGGGGTACAAACAGAACAAGTTGTAGGAGAAAGTGGAGGAAATGCAAAGGAGCAATAGTAATATTGGACATTTCCTTGTTAGAGAGAGATTAGGTTTGACATGAGAGAGATGAGGTTAGAGAGGAGAGGGATGTGATGTAGGCAGAATGAGATGGTCTCCTTTTGTTTTTGACTCAAATAACTTCTGAGAGGGATACAGAGGTGGTGAGGCAATAATATGTGGAGTATTCAATAGGGATGCCCATGGTATAAGTCATGTCCAAGATTTGTTGTATTACATACTTGAGGTGATGTACTATAGGAATTGGTATAAGAGAGGGGTACCTACAAACCGTTAGACTCCTAGTTTATCTATTCAAATTTAGTTAGGGGGATCTCGACCAATGAGATTAGAGGTATATTAGTCATGAGGCCACCATAAGATCCACCACCAACACTTAAACGAAAAATACATATACCAATAGTATAAGCACTAGTAGCATAGCCACTACCAAATCCTCCTCTTTGTGTACCATCACCTAGTCAATGAGAGAGTGTGAGTTATGCCTAAAGGGGATTTTTTTATATATGTACCATATGATGTAGACATGTATTATTTTTCCTGTGGGATCTTGTATATTGTATATTTATGGCTAACATAGCCCATGTATAAGAAAATATTTTTGTTTGTATCATGACACGATTTTGATATATATATGAGATGAGATTTTGTTGTGTTGACCTATGATGTGCATGATGATGCTATATGTGATCTAGATGATGATGTATGCATGTTACTAACACTAAGGTGTTTTGATTTATGTATTAGATATGATGTGATAGATATTTTTGTTTTTTTGTGATGTAATGATTTCCTATGTGATGATTATGCTATATTTTTTGATGAAATTATGTTATAATGAACTATGTGATGTATGCATTATATAATGATCTATTTGATGATGATCTATGCTCATGATTGTGTATGCAGGTAATATGATGGATTTGATGTGATTATATATACTGATGATTGTGTATGCATGGTATGTGTGGATTAGTGGGATGTTTATGGGGATTCTATTTTTTATGTGTCAGGATACATGGACAAAATAGTTATTTGTATGGGATGGGGATGAGTTAGTATGGTAGAAGAAATGATGTAGAATGTATGATAATGATAAATAAATGATTTTTTTAATCAAATATCAATAGTGAAAGCTATAAGGATGTAATAGGGTGAATAGTGACTACGAGATGGAAAAGTGATTTGCTTTTTAGGTTATGCTATTTTTTTTAAAGAGAAATCCTTATTTTGATATAGAAAATGGATATTATGCACCAAGATATGAGTAACCAAGATGAATTTTGTATCCCTTGCATGGACTATGACTCTACAAACAAAAGATTTATTATTATTCAAACCAAACATACAAAAACCTTGTTGGATCTATGTGAGAGAGTAAGAAATAGAGAATGGTAGTCCTAATGCACAAAAGGTATGAATGACCTAATATATAAAGGATGTTTGTTTATTCAAGAAGCTACCTCAACACACACAAGGTAAGTATTCACCATGACATAATTACAAGAACATCCCACAAGCATGACATACGGAAACAATGACCATGCTTCATTCTATGCTCCTTTAGAAAAACTAATATATTGAAAGATCAAGGTGGATTCAAGTAAGTGTTGAAAGGAGATAAAAAGATCAATCAAAGTGAAAAGACCAACTATTAAAATAATTTGAATTCCATCACATCTCTTTCCAAAGAGGGTACACTTGTTATTTATTTTCTCCTATTATAGGAAGGATACATCCTTTAAAGCATGGATTAGTATGATGAATCAAATGATTAGGCAATATGTATGTAGGAAGCCAGTTGATTCAGTAGTGATATTGGATTATGATTGTCATGAAAATTATATATTTTTGTGTGATGCATGGTTTTATTTTTCTTTAGCGTCAAGTCAAGATGATGATGAATTATTATGGATGGGATTGAGATTTTTGCATATGGCCATTTATTATGTTTTGATGAATGGATTTATTATGGAAAATGTAGAATTGTCGTAGTGTGAATTTTCTTCTCTTTTCATTTTCTCAAGGTGGTACCAAAGATTCAATCTGA
>VDFB02350086.1:0-26442 GCA_007258455.2 Sequoia sempervirens
GCAACTTGTAACTCCAACAAGAAACTGTTCAAATTCCCCAAGGGACGCCACCTCTCACACATTCACTTTATTTTTGAATTAATAAAATATTTATCATCTTCCTTTAGGCGTCCAAATTCAAGTTGCAACATTAAAACATTTATCAAAATATTAAATGCTCAAATAGACCCCATAATGTCCCCTCTTTGAAAACAACTTGAAGTCATCAAGCCTAGGCGTGGGGTACAACTTAGAAACATGAAATTGGCTAAGTATAAAACTCATTCCAAGGAGATAACCAAAACCAACGCCAATACTGAAACTGATGGATTGCCAAAAATAACATTATGACCTGAGCTGAACTGCTGATGATGCCATTGCCAAAATTAGATTTACTAAAAATAGCCAATGCCAAAAATAGTAACTTCACCCCAAAACCAACAGAAAGTTGAACTGAGTTGGAAGCAAGACTTACTGAAAGTGGAAACCCTAAATTTGCACATCTGAGTAGCCTACAGATTTCTGGAAATAGGCTAAATCCAAATGAAGAGCGTAGGGCTAAATTGGGGACATTACAATCTGGCATGCATTGTTATTTCTATTATTAATTCAAATATTAATTTTATTAAATAGAGCAATAAATATTTGGTGTTGTTCCCTTAAAAGAAACTTGGTCAAACTTAAGCTATTCATGCCTTTAGACCCTAATAAGGGTGGGAATAGACCACAATGTGGTCAAGACCAAAAGATCAAGCGATCTTCAATGATTGTAGAGCAAAGAGAACAAAGAAGAAGACTACAAAAAATAGCTGAAGAAAAACCAATTGTACAAGTTCAAAGTCGGAGCTTATCGCAAGAAATAAATCAAAGTTGAAGTGTGAATTGAAGTTGGAGAAACAAAAACATTTCCACTACAAGAAAACATATGAAGGGAGAGTGGGAGGAGATAGCTAGATAGTTACCACCACTTGATGAAGCATGGGTCAATCTTTTTGACCAAGTAGAAAAATCAAGACAACCTTCTCTAGAAGGGAAGTTCAGAGACAAAGTTAGAGTCCTTCATAGAAACATATAGGAGTAACCTTCAAGGGTCTTCAATCGAAAGAGAAGGCGAGCCAAGGGTGTATAAAAGAAAATCTGAAGGTAAAACAAGTGCATGGAATGTCAAAGTTGTAAGAAGAGTGGAGGATTGCCACATGGATGAGAGTTGCAAAGAAGCACTAAGACGTTCAAATCAAAGCTCCCTAGGAAGTAGGTTCCAAGCACTAGGTTTGCATTAGAACAAGACCATTGTAAGCCCTAGTGGAGAAAAACAAAAGTTGCCCAAGTTTATAGGTAATGAATTGGAGGATCTCGTCAGGCATTGTAAGACTTGTGAAACAATCTAGATAGCAAATGGGAAAAATGATACAACAATTTGGCTATGGTCTTTTCCAACCACCTTGCAAGGTGTAGCAATTGATTGGCATACAAAAATTGCCCAAACCTTTTGAAACATATGGGATAGATTAAAGAAGGCCTTCAAGAAATAGTTTAAGTTGCTTCAAATTGATAATGAAATAGTAGTAGAAATTTACAATACAGGACTAGGCAAGCATGGAAAGATATGAGCTTATTATTGTAGACTTAAAAAATTGCTTGTAAAGTTAGAAAATGAACTAGTTGAAGGTCTTAAGAAAAGATTTTTCATTGAAGGTCTAATTCTATCATTATTCATTAAGAAAAAAGATGAAGGTAGCACCACCCTCTTCCTATGCAAAAGCTTACAATTGGGCAATGGAAATAGAAAGTGGAGACAAAATGTCCTCTTGAGGTAAGATAAGAGAGGAAGATGGAAATTTGGATGACAACAACGAAAATGAATCAAGAATGGTACAAGTGCTACAAATTGATGGTGGAGATAAAAACCATCAAAGAATCTAACGAACTATGGTGTATTGAGTGCAAAAGTGAAGGTTGCGTTAAAGGTAACTGTCGTAGAAAAGTGTTTTGTGAGATTCACTAGGTTATGGGTCCTTCAATAAAGAGTTCCCATATAATTTGAAGACCAAAAGTACACAAGTACTCTTTACATAGGGAGAGGATTCCACTCCATCAAAGCCATAGAGTGCATCTTCAGCTAGTTGTCAAAATCAAGGAGGTGGATGTTGAAGTCAAATATAGTACGATTGCAAAAGATGTCCAATCAGACAATGCTATCAATGTTATGAATGGGGACACTTTGCGAGAGACAAATAGAACAAGCTGTAAATGTAAACAAATCTAATGGCAAGGATGAGAGATTTAAGGGTTCTATAAGTTCTTAGTTTCAGAAATCTACAAAAGCTAAAGCACAGATTTTCGACTTCCAAGAAAACACAGAATTTCGACCTCCAGATTTATTAAATTTTAATGTCCTGAATGCAGAACATTATCTGATTTCTATGTTTGCATATCAGGAAGGTTTCGCCATATGTATGAGAGGAACCCAGCCTCTAAGAGTCGCGCCCTATGAGAGGATGTGTCTCCACGAGTGGAGACACGTCCACTCATGGGACGCGTTCTTAGAGCGCGGGTTAGCATTTAGATTAAAATCCGTTAGTATAACATCTTTACACTAAACAGCGAATGATATAAAGTTCGATATAATATAAAACATTAATCATGATTCGAATTTTATTACTCGCATGATATGACTTCCAGAATAATGATAAGCTTCAATCGGGTATGAAAGATGATGGTGCTTGCAGCAATCATCTTCCAGATCTGACCGATGCTATCATATTTTAACACTCCCTCTTAGCGAGGGAAGATATATCAAACCAGATAACTAGAGATATCACCTAACACGTGATATCTAAGACATAATATGATTTCTCAATATTGTCAAGTCACATGACATCCTTCATATCATATCTTATTATGGTATGTGCACTGACATCAAGTCACATGATGTCTACCATAATTCATGGCATATCCATGGATATAAATATCCACCATGATTATCTCTTAATGATCATAATGATCTACAAATGATATCAAGTCCCATGATATCAATAAGAGACACTATCATGACATGTCCATAATATCAAGTCACATGATATCTGCCATGATAGTTTGATCATTGTAGAGTCGTCACTTTACAATGTCAATTACAAGTGTACATTATTAGAAAGATCGTCACCTTTCAATAATGCATACAAGAAAAGTAGGCCCATAAAGTCATGGAGTCACACACATGACAAAAGAGTTTACACATTAAACATCTTTATATATATTAGTACAATTTATAAACAATTTGTATTTCTAACATAAATAACAAATTACATTTCAACCATACCAAGTTTCTTCCTGAAGTGCTCCAACTTGATTCGGGAGAGAGGCTTGGTGAGAATGTCAGCAGTTTGATCATTTGTACTAATATACTCCAACTGAATTACTTTCTTTTCCACCATATCTCTTACATAATGATAGGGGATCTCAATGTGCTTCGATCTATCATGAAAGACAGGATTTACAAAGAGTTTGATGCAACTTTGATTGTCACAATGTATAATTGTTGGATTCAAGGGCTCACCAAAGAGTCCCACAAGCAATTTACGAAGCCAAACTGCTTCTCTTGCTCCCATTGAGGCTGCAATGTATTCAGCTTCTGTTGAGCTCTGTGCAACTGAAGATTGTTTTCTGCAAATCCAGGAGATCATAGCTGATCCTAAACTGAAGCAACATCCTGATGTGCTTTTTCGATCGGTTACACTTCCAGCCCAATCTGAATCAGAGTACCCATGAAGATCTAATTGAACATTTTTGTAAAGAAGACCATATCCAATAGTGCCTTGAAGATATCTCAAAATATGTTTCACAGCCATTAAGTGAATTTCCTTTGGCTCACACATGAACTGGCTGAGAACATTCACTGCATAGCAAATATCAGGTCTGGTGTTAACCAGATACATCAAGGATCCAATCATTTGTCTGTAAAGAGTTGGATCTGCACACTTAGATTCTACTGCTGCTTCTTTTAATTTGTGAAGGTTGGTTTCCATAGGTGTAGACATCGGTCTACAATCCAACATTCCAAATCTTTTCAGAATATCTATAGTATACTTCCCTTGGTTTAGTATAATGCCTTCTGATTTCTGCCATACTTCTAAACCTAGGAAGTAGTGTAGGATACCCAAGTCTTTCATGTCAAATTCAGAGATTAGATCCTGCTTTCCTTGAGCAATGAGGTGATCCTCTCCTATTATTAGCAGATCATCAACATATAAAATAATTATAAGCATATCACCTTTGATTACTTTGAAGTAGAGATTGGAGTCGGCCTCATTCTTTGAAAATCCTAATCCCAAGAGATAGCTGTCAATTCTTTCATACCAGACCCTGGGAGCCTGTTTAAGTCCATAAAGAGCTTTCTTCAGTCTGCATACATGTGAGTCAGGTTTATATATCACAAATCCTTCAGGCTGTTCCAGATAGACTTCCTCTTCAATGGTTCCATTCAGAAAGGCAGTTTTCACATCCATTTGATGGATCTTCCAACCTTTAGCTGCTGCAATGGCTATCACAGCTCTCACTGATGTGTAACGGGCAACAGGTGCAAATGTTTCTTCGTAATCAATGCCTTCCTTTTGAGAAAAACCTCTTGCCACAAAACGTGCTTTATATTTTTCTATATTGCCATCAGCAACATGCTTGATTTTAAAGAGCCATTTGGAAGAGACAACAGATTTCCCTTTTGGTCTAGGCACTACATCCCATACATCATTCTTTAGAATGGACTGATATTCCTCCGTCATTGCATCTTTCCATGCTTGATGTTGAAGGGCTTCTGAAACACAGTCAAGTTCTGAGTTTAAGATGTTGTTTATTAGAGCAACATAGCCAGAGAAACGTTTGGGTCTTTTACTCTCCCTAAACGTTCCTTTGGGTGCTGCATGAACCTCGGCTTCCTTGAGCATCTTCCTGGCCCAAAGTGGTCTCTTATTATCATTTGGATTCTCACTTGATGGAAGTTCGAGTGACATTTCCTCAGAATGCTCCCTCTGAATTTCAGAATCAGGTTCCACCTCAGGTACACTAGGAGAAAGGGTTTCTAACTCAGAGGAGCTTCTTGCCCTTTTGAATGCAATGTCTTCTTCAAAGATGACATCTCGACTCAACTCAATTTGATTCTGCCCGGGAATGTAAATCCTGTATGCTTTGGAATTTTCACTATAACCCATAAACACCCCCTTCTTTCCGGAAGGTTCTAGTTTGGATCTCTTCTCTTTAGGTACATGAATATAGACAGGACAGCCAAAGATCCTAAAATGACTGATGTCAGGTTTCACACCGGTAAAGGCTTCTTCAGGAGTTTTGTTATCAAGATGTGAATGAGGACATCTATTTTGAATGTAGACAGCAGTCCTAGATGCTTCTGCCCAAAAAGAAGTATCAATGTTTTGGTCAAGTAGCATTGCCTTAGCAGCTTCTACAATGGTTCTGTTTTTCCTTTCAGCAACCCCATTTTGCTGGGGATTGTAGGCAACTGTGAACTCCCTCTTAATTCCAGCTTCTAGGCAAAATTCCTTAAAAATCTCAGAGGTGTATTCTTTCCCATTGTCTGTTCTTAAGATCTTTATTTTCTTTCCGGAGAAATTTTCAGAGATGGCTTTGAACTCTTTGAACCTTTTGAGGATTTCTAATGATTCTTTACACTTAAGGAAGTAGATCCAGGTTTTCCTAGAGAAGTCATCTACAAATATGACATAGTAAAGAAATCCTGCTTTAGAGGGTACAGACATGGGTCCACATAAGTCTGAGTGAACCAATTCTAACACATTAAGAGTTTTGCTCAAACTAGAGGGAAAGGATCCCTTTGAATTCTTCCCTAAGGCACAACCTTTGCAAGTTCCTTCATGAGATGGTTTTAACTTAGGTAAGCCTGTTACAAGTTTTTCCACAGAAGGTAGGGCACGAAAATGAAGGTGACCTAATCTTCTATGCCAAATCTCATTTGAATCAAAGGTGTCAATGGTAAGGGCTTGATTAACTTCAATGCATAGTTTATAAAGGTACCCTTGTCTTATACCTATGGTGAGGGCTTTCTTGATGGATGAGTTTTTAGGCCAGGCAAGAACTTTTCCATCTATAAAGGTAACTCTATAACCATTGTCTTCAAGGGCAGATACGGATATAAGATTCCTCTTTATTCCAGGTACAAACAAGACTTCAGAGAGTTGAAGAGAAAGCCCAGATTTCAACTTGATAGAACAAGTTCCAACCCCTCTTACAGGGTGTGTTGAATCATCCCCGATGGTTACTTCTTCATCAAACCTTTCGGTCAAAGTATCTAAGTGTTCTCTGAATCCTGTGATATGTCTAGAAGCACCATTGTCAATCACCCAGTTGAGAGTGGGTTTGGATACTTGACTAGAAAGGGCTGAATGGAACACAAAATTTTCAGGTTCATGATCTGAATTTGACTTTCCTACTTTAGCAAAGGAAGTTTGTTGTTTAGTCCTATCAGGGCACTTCAATGCATAGTGACCATATTGATCACATCTAAAGCATTGTACTTGAGAAATATCTTTCTTCTTATGAGGACCCTTTCCATTGGAATTTCTCTTTCTTTTGGAAGACCCTTTCTTGAAGGATTTTTTCTTACTCTGTTTATTAGATGTTGAGTTGAGTGCAAGGATGTCTTCATCTATTTTCTTTTGTTTATTCTCTTTAGAGGAGAGTCTGGATTCTTCTTGAAGACAGTCAGATCTTAGCCTATCAAACTTAGGGAGTTTAGATCTTGCACTTATACCTTGAACAAAAGACTCCCAAGAGTTTGGAAGACCTCCTAGAGCAATTAGGGCTAACTCTTTGCTGTCAATCTGATATCCAATGGTGGATAATTGATCTCTCAGTTCAGTAATCCTCATGAAGTATGCATTAATGGACTCTCCTTTGTTTATCTGAACATTGTTGATTTGCCTTTTCAAAGCAAGAGTCCTGCAGGTGTTGTTGATCTCATAGGTACTCTCAAGAGATTTGAACATGAGGTAGGCAGATTCATGTTTAGCTAGGATAGGCACTATGTGATCCCTAACTGCATCTACAAGTATTTTCATGGCCTTTTCATTGTTTTCTACCCATTGAGTTCTCTCAGGTTCAGACTTAGGTTGCTCCAAATTTTCTCTTACAAGAGAGTCTACTTTATGTTCCTTAAGGATCATCATGATTCTAAATTTCCATGATGTGAAATTTTCTGCTCCTGCAAGGCGATCTTCAAATCTGATCACACTTGACATTATGAAAAATGTGAGTAAAATTCGATTTTTTTTTTTTGGAAAATACGAATTTCTTAGAGCAACCTGGTATTTAGATTTGTTTGGGATACGCACAGCCTGGCTCTGATACCATGTAAATGTAAACAAATCTAATGGCAAGGATGAGAGATTTAAGGGTTCTATAAGTTCTTAGTTTCAGAAAACTACAAAAGTTAAAGCACAGATTTTCGACTTTCAAGAAAACGCAGAATTTCGATCTCCAGATTTATTAAATTTTAATGTCCTGAATGCAGAACATTATCTGATTTCTATGTTTGCATCTCAGGAAGGTTTCATCATATGTATGAGAGGAACCCAGCCTCTAAGAGTCGCGCCCTATGAGAGGATGTGTCTCCACGAGTGGAGACACGTCCACTCATGGGACACGTTCTTAGAGCGCGGGTTAGCATTTAGATTAAAATCTGTTAGTATAACATCTTTACACTAAACAGCGAATGATATAAAGTTCGATATATAAAACATTAATCATGATTCGAATTTTATTACTCGCATGATATGACTTCCAGAATAACGATAAGCTTCAGAAAGATGATGGTGCTTGCAGCAATCATCTACCAGATCTGACCGATGCTATCATACTTTAACACAAGCATGACAAGAACAAGCATGACAAATTGCAACTATTGTGTAAATGGTGTGAACTTGCACTTGATGTCCAAAGCAAAAGACCAATATCAACATGATTGATGTTGAAAGGAAAAATGAAGTATTGTATGTTACTCATGCACAAGCTAAGAAGGTTGCGTACCTTGACCCACGTATAGAAAAAGAAAGACTTCTCGAAGCTAGAGTTTAAGTGAAAAATGTTGTGACTAACAAACAATGCCACTCAAATGCAAATGCAAGTACGATAACAAATCTTTCAATTTGAGAAAAATATAGCAAGGCAAGTACTTCAAACTATCATACTTGTTAAAGTAATGGATTTATTGCAAAGTATTCTTGAACTTCATGATGCTATTGTATTGGGGAAGAGTGAAGAATCAACCAAACCTCTAGTGTTAGGCGATCGAGTGTTATAATAGTTAACATGGGAAAGAAACCAATGGTAGTGAATATGGAGGTCCTTGGAAGGAATCTCACTAATACAATAGTTGATGGCAGGTCTAGTGTGAACACACTTATGGAAAATACTTGGAGAAGTGAGGGCAAGTCGAGCATTTGGCTCCCAACTTTTCAATTGGTGGTTGTAGAATAATGAGTTATTAAGGTACTTGGAGTTTTGATGGGCCAAAAGGTAATTATTGAAACCCAAACATTTTTGTTGAATTTTGTTGTCATTTCATAATGGAAGAAAGCATATGACACATTGTTGGGCTGAGGTTTGCTGGTAGTAGCTAAAGTCAATTGCAAATAGAAAAGGGACACAATCTCCACTAAAAACAAAGGTTGGAAATAAAATCCAAACACTAAACAATCTTAATGATTAGAATGCTTCTAATACACTTGTAGTACTATCCTAGGTTTAGTACTTGGTTGGGTGCAACATTCTAAGCTTCCATTGTGCAATCAATTGCGGTTGCTTGGTTGGTCGGTCCTTAGCATTTTTCATATACTTGCATATGTTTTGGATATTTTGGTTCTATTTCTTCTTTGTGAGTACATCTAGATTTATCTACAATTTCTTCTCTGTCTACAATGTTATCACTAGTGTGGAACCCCTTACATTATGTTACTTGATGTTTACTTGTTTTTTGTCGTTTGCAAGATGATGTAGTTAGTGTACAATGCCTATTATTATGTTTTGATTATATGTTTTATTTGACTATGTATTATTTGTTTGTCGGTTTTAGGTAGTTATAAGAGTCGGTTGGTCCATGGTTGTGTTCTTCTTGGCAATCATTGGGTTCTTTGAATACAGTTTGTATTGTAAAGGAAGGGAGGATGATCAAGTTTGATTTTTGGCTGATCATCTTCAATCTTCTTTTGTAATAATGTCATGTGCGAATAAAGATATACTTCTTCGTCTAGTATACATTGTTATTTTTGTTATAATTCAAGTGTTAATTTATTGGATATAGCAATAAACAACCCAATCTCTCCTTTCTTGAGAGAATGTTCTAAGGGTTTCTTCTAGAGCCTACTCTCTCTATCCTGTCATCTCCCCTCTCTTGTTTAGTGCATTTTATAGGAAAATTGATGGGTTTTATTTTTCTTCCGTATTTCCCAATAGCTGTGCCACAATTTCCCTTTCCTTTCTTCCTCAAATATGGTTTTTCTTGACTCTTGGTAATGATTTTCTGACACCTAGGAACTCAGACCAGCATGGCTACCAGCAGACAGTATAATGATTAAAATGCCCACCCACACAATTAGAAGTAGCTGTCATGTCATGGGAAGCATAGTTTGTAAACTCTCCAAGTACTCACCGAGTTGCTGAGTACTCTCAAGTTTTTTTACCATGTGAGTTTTTATGGGTTTAGCTCGTGAGTTTTTTTTAACGTGGGAGTATTTATAGGTTTAACACGTTGAATGGCCAAAAATTGCAAAAAATGTTGTCCCAATTTTTTTTATTAAGATGTTTAAACAAAATTGGCTTCACATACCAACACAAGTTCAAATTGTTATATGGTGGAGGAGTAATCATTGCCATCTAGCATTAGGGTGGAGCCACAGGCCTGATCTTCTATGCCAAGCATGGAGCCACAATTGAGTGTGAGGACCATAACCTCTACCCCCCAATTTTTCAGTAGGTTGGGGAAAAGGAGATTGTAAAAACTTGTAATATTTTACTTTCCTAAATATGAAATTTATGATGATGATTTTCAAAGACAAGCATCATAAATTCATAATAGTTATTAGTTAGCAGCTAGCTGTTGTATCCACTATGGGGGTTTACATGATGATGTGATTTTGTAATCCATAAATATTCAAGAATCAATTTTTATAGAAAACACCTCCTCATGGTTTTTGAGACTCATTTAATACATTTTGTAATTGAATTTTGTAAAATAATGTGTTTTTAAAGAAAAATTAGTATTTTTAAATTGCTGAGTTTTTCTCATGTTTTTGTTGAGTTGAAAATTTTGGGCTTGCCAAGTACTCTGAGTCTGAGTCTGTGAACTATGGCGGGAATTGGGAAGTGAATAGTTGTGAGCATGAAGAAGAAAAGTTGCCAAATGATAACATATTGAAGCCCAAGCATTGCCTAAAATTGGAAACAAAACGCATGGCGCAAAAATGAAGACAGACGACTACCAAAATGAATGAAACTGTTAACATCACGGTCATCTACCATATATGCCTTGCTTCATGCATATTGAGTGTTAGATGAAATGTTGAATGGATAAATGCTAGCAAGAACAGGTTCACAACAGCTAAGATTTGTTTGCGTATCAATTGAAAGATCTTTTGCAACAATGGAATCGTTGTGCAATAATTAATAGGTTTGGTGCAACAGCTGAAAGTCTTACACAGCAACAGGGGTATCTTGCTGGTGAGATGTATTTTAATGTTAAAGACATGAAACTTCTTGAGTTCTTGGGTTTTCATTTCGTTTTTTCCTGCTGCTCCAGCTTACTTGATATTTGTTGAGGGTTTGCATATGTATTTCACCTTATATTTGTAAAGGAAGCATGATTAAGATGAAGACTTATCAATTGATTGCGTTATTTCTCATCTATGACTTATTAATTGCTATTGTTATTTCTCTTTTATTCTCGAGTTACACATTTAATTTTTCAGGAAGTTCAATCACATATGACTTTTCATTTTTTATTTTTGGGTATCCTTATACTCTTTATTTAGTGCACACACTAGCCTGTTTTTGAAATCTTGCCAGCCTTTGTATTTGCATAACAAGTATGGATGGATTTTTCAGTTTTGATGGTTAGGCATTGAACTGATAAATTTTTAATATTTTGGGAAGGTCTTTTACTTTGGGTACGTTTGCATGATAAAAAGGTGATTTCAATTTGTGTGTTAAAAATTTGTAGTTAGGTGTGCTGAAGGCCCTCTGAAGTGACTTAGAGCTAGTTTGATGTTTGTAAAACATGTCATTCTTTGTAATCCATTAAAGCATGAATGATTTTACATTTATATCACAAACATGTTAACTTTATTTAAGCTGCATAAATACAAAGTTCCCTATTGGTAGTGATTGATAATTCCTGGCATGAGTTGTGTTTTGCACAGTTGTTGCTAATTCAGTGCTTTCTCTAGTTATCAAACAGATTGTATGTCTTCCATGTATCTGTGAACCTGTATATGCATAAATTTCATTACCTATTCCACTGTCACTTTGATGCTTTTAAACCAAAAAATGAAGGAAAAAATAGAAGTAATGGTAAATTTTGTAGCTGTTTAATCTTATCATGAAATTAAGAATTTTTGTTTTTACACTCATCTTCCTCCCAGTTTGACGTAAACACTAAACCATGTCTCCTCAAGCCACTCTTATGAGATTAGAAACTTAAAAGGACGTGAATCTTATCTCCTCAAGGTATTTTTACATTGAGAATTTGATTTGTTCACCAACAGGTTTTCAAAGAAGCTTCTCATGCATTTTCTAGACCAGAACCTCCTATAATTGATGAAATATAGAGTAACATCAATTGCTGTCTTTTCTGTTTAAAATGATAGATTTATCTTCGTTTGGTTTCTCAAGCAGGTATATGAAATGAGATATGAACTAAATGAAGTGGAAGCAAGGAGAGAAGAATATCCATCGACACTTTCTTACTTAAACTTGTTGAATGTGCTTATTGAAAAGGAAACTGATCTAAGTGATAGCGGTAGAAGGTAATCTATACCAGTTTGAAGTAGCTGAAATTAGACCTGCAATATTTTTTCTCTTAAGTTTCTTGATTTATGCCATAATGCGCAATGCATTTATATTAATACAGCCGGCGTTTACTTTCATTGTATGTCATAGGTTTGTTGGGATTTTTAGCTTTGTTCGTGACCAGGTATTTGGGCCTTTCTCCCAAAGAGCATATGCTGATCCTGTTGAAAAATGGCAGCTAGTAGTTGCTTGTCTCCGACACTTTCAATTGTGAGCTATCTGCTATTCTGTATGATTTTTCTGCTCTAAAGATTTGTTATATATCATTAATTAATATGCTTCTTGTCATAGAATGGTAGGTATGGGCAATAAAAATTGACAGATGAAATCTTTGGTGTTGGATTTTTGATGATTATTCTTAGCTTGCAGGATGTTAGGTATGTATAACATTGCAGATTATGATGCACAAACTGCAATGAATCAACTTCCACAACCTGATCATACACCACCATTACCAGATGATCTCACAATTCCAGCAATAGAGTTGATGAAGGTATAGACATGGAGATGCTTATTTATAGATCATATTTGACAACAATTTATAGTATGTGAAAAAAAAGTGTTCTACGTTCTTGGGAGATATTTTAAACAATGGTATTTATCCTAGTTCTTCCCTGTTGTAATGATTTTTAAATTGAGTTTTGTTGATCTCTTTTTGTTATTTATGGACATCAATCTAATTCTTTCCTTTCTTTCTTCTATGAAATCTCTTTTTCATTGAGTTGTGATTTGCTTTGTAATGCCCATGTAATAACTATGGTTAAGTAGAAGATTTCAATTTGGCTATTTCATATGTCTATCTAATATATAAACACAGAATTTTATGTACCTGTTTGCAATTACATGACATTTTATGTTTTTTAATTTTTAAATAATGTCTGTCACTTTATTTAGTCAGTTTGAGGCTAATGGAAGGCTGATAGTGACGTTATGCTCTTGCTTAATGTAAAATATATTCTTAGTGTTATCGTTATTCTTTCAGAATAAAATAATTTTATTATTTAATGGAGGTTCAAGCCCATCATACGTATAAAAGCTAAGTTACCGAATTGTGGAATATCCTTGCTGATTTCGAGTACGGGGCATCCTAGAATCCTTGTGGAATCAGACAAGGTTCGGGATATGAGATGCAGAAATGTTTCGACTTTAACTTGACAAATCTGGATGTTTCCACAGTGATTTCGAGGCGTTTGGCATGAATTTCAATTGTTTTTTTTCCATTTTTTTGGATGAAAACGAAACACTGAAACCCTAAGTTGTCATTTTAGTTTGTCTCTCCTTATTGTTTTTCTCTTAGCCACCACTGCAAAAAGCACTTGTTCAAACTTTGCAGGCAAGATTTTATTTTTATTTTTGCACATTACGGTTGGAAGTTGCAGACTTTGGGTTGTAGGTGCGACAGGTTGGGGTTACATGCACGCATGTGGGTAGGTTTTTCTTCTTAGTTCTTTGTGTAAAAATTAAAACTTTAGTTGTTGTTAGAATTTACATTTTTTTTTTATAAATTGTAAAAGCATAAAAACTCTATTATTATATTTAATTTTATAATTATAAATTATAATGTATGTATTATTATTAACTTATTAATTAATTTATTAACCTAATGGCTAATAATAATAATATAATTAGTATTATATAATATACAAGTATTTATAAATATTGAATAAATAATTGTTTCATAAATTCATTCTATATATTAAATATAGAATATAATAACTTAATTGGTATTTATTATTTATTATTTTAATACTGTGTAGTTTAAACTTTAAACTTCAATTTTAAAATTTATTATAATAGGTATAAATGTTAAATTATTTATTATTATAATTATATAATTATTAATATAATTATAAATTTATAGACTTATAAAAGTTTAATTAATTAATTATTAATCTATTAATTGAAATTCTATATTAATAATTTATTTTTAATAATAAAATTATAAATTATAATATTGTATATAATAAACTGTAATATTATTCCAATATTATTAATCATGTTATAAAAAATATATTAATATATTATATTGTGAATTATAATTATTATTATTTTATTAGAAGGGGTAAACGCTTTTGACCCAAAGCTATGAACTAGTGAGGTCACAAATGGGGGACCTCATCCCCAATTTAAACATTCAATAATAACACCGCAATGAGGTTTGAACCTTGATGGCAAGAACAACACCACACCATCACACCATGCCACTATTGGCATTGTAAATTATAATTATACTAATAAGCAAATTTTTTATTTTAATTTTAAATTAATCAATAATTAATATATTAATATAAAAAATGTTTTTTTATAAAAATGATATATCAATTTATTTATTTTAATATTTTTTTTTGATAAGTAAATATTGTTTGTATTGATATGAAGAAAAATATTACATTTTAGAGCATTTTTCAAAAAAACACCAACCATCCTAGAGACACCCAACGACCATCAAAACCCGACGAAGCCATTCAACCAAATGACCAAACCAGACACCTAAAGTAAACCCCTACACAAGCTACCAACTCGCACACCCTAACAACCCATACTTTCGACAAATGGCCGAGTTTTAGATACAAAACTTGATAGAAAATACACCAGTCAATCCACCTAGAACACACCATCCACAACCAAAAAGTCTCTGAACAACTGATGCCAATTTACCCCACCAAACAGCTCCAGATAGAGATAATGCTTTAAGAATATCAGACCGCATTTAGCCCACTCATGATGCCTTTGAAGCTCCTCACCTTTAATGTCCAATATAAAAGGATACAACTTGACCCGTTCGCCAGGAATCAGAGCTCGTTGAAGGTCGCAAGGTTGAGGAACCCTACCTGGCTCGACAACAGTTATGACATCCATTTTTCCTTCCAAGAGATTGTCCCAGACCAACTTTCTAGCTATGAGCATCACCATAGCCCACTACACCCCCAAATCTAAGAGCACTGCTAAAAATCTCGCCGCTATGTTTGCATTCGTCCTCCACCGCTCAACCGTACTCATGAATTCTTCTCCCAACAAAACTTCCACCGCTCCCAACACCAAATCATCCCAAACCTTGAACACAGACTTTAATCGACCATGCTGAATTCTCCCATAAAATACCCACAATTTATTTAATTTAATATTTAACATTTATTATTTAATAATTGTTTTTTGAACTTGTTGTAGATAGCAAAATGGCAACAAGTACTAGTTCTATTGCTTGACCCACCTTCAAAATTGACCCAAATTCACCTTTATGGAAACATGTACAAATGATAGAACAAGTTTGAGGGGGAGGAATGCTTGGTTGGATATGCAATCTTTGTGCTGTGAAATATACTAACTCATACAACCATGTGAAAGCCCATTTATGTGCCATTCCCCTTCAAGGAGTCAAAGCATGTGTAGGAAAGGATGGTAATGGGTTACCACCTCGACAAATAGTAGAATTTATTAGAGAGAAAGAGGAAGTAGATTCAAGACTTGGTCGTGGCACAAACCATCCTTTTATGAGAGGAAGGGGATCAAGGAGGTCCCTTGCTTCTCCATCTCGTAGTGAATTTCTTGATGCGGTAGTAGAGAGCCACCCTTTTTGGGTAGAATTGAAGAACCTATTAATGTGAAGAGAAGAAAGGGGCCATTAGAGATCATTTAAGAATGATGCTAGAGAGACTGTAGATCAAATCATTGAAAGATGTCTATATGCAAACGGTTTGTCATTTAATGTTGTTCGATCACCATATTGGTAGGATATGTTGAGAAAGGCAAGTGAGGCTCCACAAGGGTACACAAGGCCAGGTTATGAGGTGTGTAGCACCTTACTAGCAAAGGAGGTAAAGGACATAGACGATGCATAAACTCCCATTAGAAATTTGTGGAAACAAATAGGGGAGTCAATTGTTTTTAATGGATGGAAGAATGTTAGAAATCGGCCATTAATCAATCTGATTGCAGTGTGCCCCAAAGGGGCAATGTTTTTGAAAGCCATGGATTGTGAGGGTCAGGTGAAGGATGCACAATTTGTTGCTAACATGCTTTTACAATGCATTTAGGATGCGGTTCCTCAAAATGTTGTCCAAGTAATAACAGACAATGCAAAGAATTGTAGAGCTGCATGTATGTTGATTGAGACATGGTTTGAGCACATATTTTGGACACCTTGTTTTGTTCACTCTTTCAACCTCATGCTACAAAAGTTGGGTGGGAAAATAAACTGGATCAAACAAATTTATGTTGAGGCTAAAGAGATCCAAATGTTCATAAAGCCATCACATGTCATAGGCCATTTTTAGATCATTTTCACAACTGGAGTTGTCGAAGGTAATTGAAACAGTTCAATTTTTTAAATTTTACATTTCACTTTAGTAATTACTAATTCATTTTTTAAATTTGACCATGTCTTCTTTATATTTTAATTTTAATTGTAAAATTTTGAATAGATTGCCCAAAACCAAATTTGCATCCAACACAATCCTCTTGAGGTGATTTGTGAGATGTGGGAGCCACTTTCTGACATGGTTATCAATCGAAGTTGGTCCCTATGGAGGCAATCCAATAGTGAAACAACAACAAATGTAAGGTAGATGATCCTAGATGACACTTGGGAGGAACAAGCGAAATGTCTTCTTAGTTTTCATTGAGCCCATCATGAGTATGATCCATTTTATTTACATGGATAAGTCTTGTTTGAGAGAGGTATACGATGGCATTGACTTAATGATTGAGAAAATAAAAATCATCATCAATGAAAAAGAGCATGATCCTGAAGAAATTTTCTTCAAAGAGGTACAATTTGTGTTGAGCGGTGGAACAAAATGACTACCCCACTACATCTTGCATTTGCATTGACTCTTAAATTTTATAGTGATGAAATTCTTGCTTTGTCATCAAGAGTGCAACCATACAAAGATACAGAAGTCAGGGACTGGTGTAGGAAAGCACTTAATTATTAACTCTTCCCGATCGTGAAATGGAGGATTTAGTTACAAGCGATTTTGTTGATTTTGTAGCCTCCAATAATCAAAGTGCTGCCGCTCTCCGTGACGAGCATAGGAGGGATGCTCATGCTTGGTGGTACCTCAATAGCCATACATCATGACACCTCCAAACTCTTGCGATCAAAGTTTTATCGCATGTAAGTTTCTTAATTTTTATTGCACTCTCTAAATTGATATTGTTTACTATTTAAAAAAAATAAAATTATTAACTTCAAATTTAAAGTTTGATTTACAATTTTATAATTATAAGTTCCTCTCACTTTTTTTTTAATAGGTTGCTAGTTCCTCCTCATTTGATCGAATTGGAGTACATAATCCTTAATCCACTTAGTGAAACACAACCGATTGGTAGCAAGTAAGGCAGAAGAGCTAGTTTATGCGCATTCCAACTTGCACCTTCTTAGTCATAAAAAGAATGAGTATAAGGAAGGAGACATGAAGTTGTGGGATGTAGATCCAGAGCGAACTGATTTGGATTTTTCAGCTGCCACACAATCTTTACTTTTTGTGGAGTCAAATACCCAATGTGGTTCTAGTGCAAGTGATAGTAGGGTTGAATGTGGCAATACTAATTTACCTACATCATCTAATGTCAATGATGATGTTTATCTTGATCTTCATGATGAACCATATGATGCCGATTACTAATTGTATTCTTTTATTTTAAATGTTAAACCAATGAATGGTGAATTCAATATATCTATCATAACATTGAAGTTTTGACAAATTGATATAAGATTAAATTAGTATAATTGTATTTCAAACTTTTAATGTTTATGGTAGTTCTAAGTTTTGTTTAGCATATGCATGATATGTGGTATTCTAAATTTAATTCTTGTTTTTCACTTTTTAGGCTTCAAATATGTATATATCTATGATTTTTATATGTTTTTTGTATGAACCTACCCAAACATACCCACCCCCTCAATTTTTTTTGCCATATCGCTGTACCGTACTCGATTCAATGACTTAGTATAAAAGTAAATACATGTCATCTTCAGGATGCTCTAGGCTAGAAAATACAAAATGAGGATGTTTTGTTCTCAAGCCACTCAAAACATTGATAATTGTGGTAAGCAAAATACAGGCATGAAATATAACCTTTGTTGCAATAGGAAATGTGCAAGCCAATTTCATTGTATTTATCATTGATCTTTGAGATGAGAAAAAATTGGGAGTAAAATCACTCTCATCCAGTCACTAGATCGTCAATAGAAGCATACATTTAGGGAGAGTCATTCATTGCCTTATCTTTCAGCCCCAGAGGACCATTGCCATTGATGTCAAAGGGCGAGGAGTAGAGTAAGGGGGAGCAATTTAAATAGGGGGAGAAGTATGTTGCTGCTGCATTTCAAGATTATTTATTTGCAAGGTTGCCATCAATGACAGAGGGGAAGATTGCCGGGAAAATTATTTATTGTCATTGATGTCATATGTGGCTGATCTGTAGATCTATGTTTTGCAGTCAATTTATGAAGAAAAATTTAAAATTAAATTCTATGTTATGTGGGCTGACCTCCCCTAAGTGTGGCACTCATTTCTAGTGGGTTTTAAAAATAAAAAATAAATTAATTTTATTTTTTTGAAAAGAGGGATGACCCCCCTTGATGGTGCACCCGAATTTGTGCAATAAAACAAAATTAAATAAATACTATTTTGAAAGAAGGCTGACCCTTTTTGTGAGAGTCACCCTTGAAGAGTCATGAAGGCATATATAAATAAAAGGTTGTGAGAGGGTTCAAAAGCGATCAATTGAATGAATATTATTTCATAAGAGCAGAAATGAAAAGCTATTTGAGCAGATTTATGAGATATATGTGAGCAGAATTATAGCAGGTCTTTTGTGAGGAGAAAAGAAGAAACAAAAGCAAGATCATTGCAGTTTATGAGCAGATTTTTTGAAGACATTATTGCAGATTTTGTGAAGACTATTTTGTAGATATATGAGAGGAATTTTGGCAGATTTGTAAGGAGGTGTTATGGCAGGTCTTAGAAGTTGCAAGTCAAAATTATCATATTGCTCTTGTGGAGGTTGGAGCCTCCTACTTGAGGAGATCGTGATGTTGGAGCCTCTTATTGGAAGAGATCAAAGTCTCTTGTTTAGTTGGTGCTCAGTGGTGGGGATTGTAGTCTCCAGTGGTTGGTGCCTATGAATTGTGTAAGAAGATTCATACTAGCAAGATTTTGCTGTGGTTTTTTCCCATAAGGGTTTCCACGTAAAATTATGTGTCTCTTGTGCATGTTCTTAATTTCTGCATCTTGCATGAATTATATTGCTATGGATAACTAGGGCTTCAAGTAATATATCTATGCTTGATTAAGTTGAAAGTAAAGTTTGATCTATACTGATTCACCCCCCCTTCTCAGTATAAGTGTGTGTTTTATCAAAGAGAATTATTCTATAGTTATGTAGCAGCAAGGTAGTGGATTGCAAGGCCTTCAAGCTGAATTTATCAAATATGGTGTGGATTCCCTGGCCTCCCCTTTGGCAAAGCTTTTCAACTTGGTTGTTTGTCCAAGTTTATTCTTTGTCTTTGTCTTAGCATATGATTTATCTGTGTAATGCCGTAAAATTGCACCCATTGCAATTTCACATACATTCTTGCATCTACTTTTGTGTCCACTCCCTTAGCATTTGTGTAGGCTCATTTTAGCCCTTGCATCAGCTTGTTTCTCTCTTAGGATGCTCAAGGACCCTTTTTCAGCAGCTACCTTCGTGTGTCAGCTTTGCGTCAAACCTTGTGTTTTTCTTGTTCTCATCATTTTGTAGGGTGATGTGTTTGGACACTAGTGCCGCACAGACTTCCGCTCATCATGCTAGTGTCCTGCGACATTTTAATGTTCAAACGACCGTTTTCGAGCATGTTTGCCACTGGTCAACAAATTTTGTCGGTGGTAACGGCCCGAGACACCTTGGAATTGCTCAAGAAGCTTTTTTTCCTTATCCTCTCTTGAAATGCTATCTTTTCAATTCATTTGGCCTTATTCTCCTTCTTGGCTCCTCTCTCAAACATTCTCCCATCTTGCTTTTGCTTGCACAACTCTCTTGTTTGTTACAGCAGCCTCAAGCACTCTCACATTCCTATAATGTTCTACATTGCACTCTTAGCTCTCTTAGCTTTGCCTCTCTCTTTGGCTTCCTTAAGCCTTGTAGCTGACATCTCCCTTATCTTGTGCTTGCAAGCATCTTGGGATTTCTCATATCCCCTATTTACTGCATCTTTATTTTGTGATATGGGTTCTCCTCCCTGAGTGGGGATTGCTTTTATCATGCCATATTTGCTTATACAACCCCAACATTTTTTCCAAATCTTATGTATGCAGGTATTGAAGACATTCATTTGTTGGAGGCTCCATTACTTGGGGTTTTTGTGACCGTCTTCTATCTCTCATCCTCTTTAACTTTATCATTTACTTCACTTTATTTTAGTGCTATTATATTTTGTTATTTTCCTACACTCTGTAAGTTCATAGTAATTAAACTACTAGTAGTCGCTTTGTTGTTTTCTGTGATATTCTTGTTTTCTGGTCTGTACGAGACGCTAGTGCGCCTCTAGGACTCCAGTGTTTCGCGCTGTTGTCTTGATTCTGCGTTGCGTCCTTTGGCTGAGAGCCTGTCAGTTTGTTTAGAAAACCTCTGTGATTTACTCTTTCTAGTTCTAGAACTCTTCGTTTGTTCCCCGAGGTAGTTTAGGGCAATTCGCCCCTTGGGAATCTCTTCAGAATAAAGAGACTCATAAGTAGCGAATTCCCCATCTCTACGTTTTGGTGAACCTGACGTGAACACCCCTTAAAAAAAAAAGAAAAAAAAAGGGATGGTGACTTGAACCCCATTCCATATTGTCAAAGTAGAAGTAATGTGTTAGCCTTTTGTAATGAGACCGGACCAATTTTTGTTTTTCATAAAGATTGCAATGCAACATGCACCCGTTAAGGTTAGCATAAACCAAAACGATGCAGAAAGTAACTCTAACCAGAATGTACACCAGGATCCCGATGCGGGCAAGGTGTGAGCATTGGTCAGAGGATCTCAAAGTAAATGTTGAACAAGAACTCTAACCAGAGATGCGCCGGTGAACGACGAGCATTCGGTCAGAGGATCCCTATCTATTGCAATACTGAAAAGAGCTCAACACCAAGTATGTGCTACTCAATCCGTGATGGATAAGAGGCGACCATTTGGTGGAGACTTAAGGAAATTACAATGCAAAACAGAAATAGGCGGCAAGCCAGCCTCTTCCACTTGTTCAGTGGGCAGTACAAACATAGAGAAATTGCGGAAATGTTAAATGATGCTGACAGTACTACTGTACAGCTTACAATATCAGAAATTCATCAATTAAGCACATTATAAGAGAACCTTCAACAATTACAACAATATAGAATGATAATTCCAAGTCTTCTCAATGGCTTTCCTTGCACACAACTCGAATGATTATTTTATGCTTGCTGCTATGACAGAGTTAGGACTGTTTCTTCTGTTATCAGCAACACTGTAACACCAAAATATGCTCACAAACCTCACACCACTCATTCAAACTGCAAGTAAATAGATGCAAATGACAACTAAGATGGTGGCGCCCAAGTTAGAGACATAAAACAACCCCAAAGTACTGATATTTAATTTCTACACAATTCCCAATGAAGGTACAATGGTACGGCCCCTTGAGGAGGGCGATTTCTTCTTAAAATTCCCACACTTGTTTATAAATCACAAAACTTGGCAATAATTGGCGCCCAAGCATGACTAATGGAAATATGCAATACCCACAATGAAATCTTTTTGTATTTTTGAATTATGAATAAAACATGCCTACAGCAATGCAACACAGCAACACTGAAACACTGCAAAATGCTTGAATAACATCAACTAAATGCAAGTAACTCAACTACAATGCCAAAACAACCCAAATACAATCTAACCTCTCAACTAGTTGCTATCTTTCAAGCAAGAAGATGAGCCAATGCTAGGAGGTGTGCTTTCCTCGAAGCGAGTGCCTGAAATCAATCCAGCAGCATAACGGTGTAGTAGACAGAAGATGCCAAATGAAGAGCTGAGGCCTGATTATATAGACGAGAGAGAAACATCTAGAAGCTTCCAAGGGCGCCCAAACCCTAATTTCAAATTCACCTTTTCCCTCCAAAGATGGCGTCCATTTTCACAATAAAACATTTCACTTTTTAAAATAAAATAATCTTCTCAAAAGGGCGTCCCACTTACTTGTCTCAATATTTGACATTTTAAAATTATAATTTATCTCCTTATGACGCCTGGACCCTCAAAAGTCCCCTTTTTAAAAACAACTTAAAGTTGCACTGCTAGGCAAGGGGTATAATATTAAAATAATAATATTATAATGAAATTACTTATCTCTCCCAGAAAAATCGCTGGCCAAGAACTGAAGTGCCAGCTTGAAAACTGAAGAAGTGATTCAATTGGTGAACCAGTCCCTTTGCCAGGAAATAGAATTTACTAAAATAGTAAATTCGGAAGTTGAATGCCAAAATGATCAAGCTCTCTGAAAACAGAAAGAATCCGCAGTCAGAAACCCAAACTCCAAGCAACACCACCTCAAAACTTGGAAACCCTAATTTCACCATCTCATCCCCTCTGGTCCTCGGACCAGCCAATGAAGCTAATCCCGCTAGCGAGAGGGGACATTTACCTTTGGGACTTGTTTATCTGTTATATATATTATATTAGCTTACTATATTCAAAATGAATTTAATATCTTCTTTTATTAGTTCAATATCTGATTTTATTTAAAGCGTTAATAATGTTCCATTTCATGCACGCGATGGTGACTTGGCTTTACCCATGTCACTCGATGTCTTTGATCCTTCTCACAAAATTCCTCTTGTGTCGGAGGATATTTTGTTACAAGAAGATGAAATCATTGTGAAATATGCTAACCAATTTTTCGAAGGATTTTCACAACATAAACCAGCACTAGCCAACTGGATTAGCGTTAGCATCAAACTAAAATCCAAGCTAAAAGGAAACTCAACGCCAAGAATGCACACTCAATCCAAATGAAGGAAAGGTGTTGACATATGGCGGAGAAACTAAAGAATAGTATTTGAATGAAACTACTCAACGTCAAGAATGTGCACTCAAGATCCCACCGAGGGCGAGGTGCTAACATATGACGGAGTGATTAATTAAAAACTTGAAACTGATAGGTGGATAACCAACCATGAAACTACAACAATCTAATTCATCCGTTGTGGCGGGCATCCATTTGAGAGTGGGGATTCACCACTTGAGAGTGGGTACAATGATATAATAAGTTCGTTCTCTGCACTGGCGGTAAACCATCCAGGGGTAATTAATAAGAAATAAAACAAGTAGTTGCAACAATAACATGGGTTGGATTAGTACTACTAAATCACAACCTTACAATTCAAAAGACTGCAAAAACAAGTATTACAATGATAGAGGAATAAGACTAGAAGAGAAGAATGAATTCTAATGATGTTCCTTTACTCTTCCAATGATAGAATTATGACCAAAACAAGAATCATATGAATCTGATATAAAAACAGAGTTTTTGGAATTCTGATCAGCAAACTATAAACTCATAAAATGTTCATAACTTCAACAAATTACCTCCGTTTTGCGTGAAACCAAAGCCAAAGTGCTGTAGGAAGATAGGCGACTATACTCAGATGAAGAAACAAAAACAAAAACTCAGCAATTTTTTCCTTGCACGATTCCCAATGCACCATGAATGGTACGACCTCCTTGAGGGGCGATTTGGCAAGTAAAAATCAAAGACACCAAACTAAAATCTGCAAGTTGGTAGGAAGGGTCGCCCAAGGTAGAGAAATTGAATTCCAAGATACCCAGAATGAAATAAAATTCACTCACAAAGCTGTTTGTAAAATCGGCTTTCAGTTGTGGTAGCATCAACAACTTCAAAACTGGAAAATATCATCAAAAACTTCATCTGTTGAGCTCAATCTGCTAGTCTGATTTGAGAAGCAACAAAAAGCCAATTAGGTGTTATCTTTCAAACACGAAATTGGATAAGAAGCTTGGAGGTAAGCTTTCCTCGAAGCAATAATTCAATTGTCATTTTGACATCATAACATTAGCAAAATTCATGGATATCAATGCTGAAGCAAAGCATTCATTTTATAGAAGAGTAGAAGACTCTTCAGTTCCTCAAGGAAGTACGCCAAAAGTCATATGAGACTCTTCAAATTTCCATAAAACCTTCCAACTTTTCAAAAAGGCATCCATTTTATCAAGGCACAAATAAATTTTATTTTCAAAAGAATAACTTCAAGAAAAGGCGTCCATTTTTCCCAAGGCATTAAAAGACTTTAAATATTAAATTTATCCTCCATGATGGCGTCCCCCTTCATGACCACCTTTTAAAAACAACTTAAAGTTATTTTCCCTAGACCAAGGGGTCAATTGCAAATTATAACATTAATGCCTTTAATCACCAAAATTAAACCTCTAGAAGCCAAACTTGAATTGCATTAATTGCTCCAATTGAAAATGAAGACTTTGAAGATTGACAACTGCATACCGCCACAAATAGAATTTACTAAAAATAGTAAACTCCCTGAAAAGCCACAGAACCTCAGAACTGAAAACCCTAATTTTACCTCACACAAGCCTACAGGCTTCCGGAATAGGCTGATGAGTGCCAGAACAGATCACTGATGAGAAGGGGACATTACACATTGATACTTTCTTAATGTTACTCTTCCTTCTCTTCGTTCCAATGCAGTCTCTTCTAGATATGATGCATTAGTGAATGATGGATCTCCTTCTACATCTAATCCTCCCCGAATCGATGTTGAGAATATGTCTTAAATAATTATTCTACTAGTTGTGATGATTCTATAAATGTAATCTATGTCTCTGCTGCCCCTCAAAGGCCTAAGAGACTTGTCATTTATCTGACTCCAGCTACTTCTTCTAAAAGGATTTGTTCTATTGACAGTGTCCCATTTGATAGTGATTCTCTTGATCTTTATGGCTCCCTCTTATAGAGCAGTAGCCCATATGTATAATACTAGAAAGAATAAACAAAATATTGGTCAACCTACTTCTTTATCACCTTCTCAACCAAGCCTTCCTCAAGCTTCTAAACGTACAACTAAAGCACCTGGTGATTATTTTCTTGTTGAGCAACTCCGCATTACGCCGACCAAGATCTCATTGTGGGACTTGCTTCAGTCTGCTCCGGTTTACCAAGGTATGCTTTAGGAAGCCTTGCAGAAGATTCTCTTGCCTGCCTCTGCTAGGCCAACGAATGTTAATGCGTTGATGGCTCATATTCATGCGGATTCGCTGAATATCGCGTTCTATCTGCAAGAACTTCCACCCTTGGATGTGCAGCAACAAGAGAAAGGGTTGCTTCCTGCCCTTCATTCTTTATTAGAGCAAGAGCGTATTTTGTTGAGGCTTCTAAAAGCCCACTGGATTATTACGCAAGTAATTGGTAAATTAATTGATGTATTAACAATGAGCAAGACGCTCAATAAATAGTTTACAAGATTTACAAAAATTGGAAAGTTTCTAAAAAGAAACTCCAGATAAGATCGGAGACGATCTTATCTCTATCTTACAATATTTTACAATATTGAGCATTAATAAATAAATAAACATTATTTTAATACCCTCCCTTAATGCTCAATCTATCAACTACACCAAGATGCCCCCTGAATTTTACAAACTTGTTTATGTTGACTTGGTAGGGAGTATGCAATGCAGTCCTGCGTGGGAACTATGCGACTGGCCAGGTCAATCGTCTTCAATCAACTTCAGATAGAAGAAATGACAATGAGTTTCCACATGCTTAGTTGCATCATGGAAGACCCGGATTCTTGGCAAGTTTGAGAACTCACGATTATCCGCGAGCAAAGTCGGACACCTTAGAGATGTTGCATATCTGCAAGCATCCACGTGAGCAAACGCCTCATCTTGCTTTTCTTGCTCCACAGATATACGCTTGTTGAGGAAGCCATGCCTGGCACTTCTTACTAGTCCTTCTTATTTTACGGATTAAGTGAACACATACCAGGATGTTGATTTCACATCATCGGCCAGACACGCCCAATCTGAATTTGGTAAGGCCCAGCGGAGTTTAGGATGCGTGACTCGAGTGTACAAGAGTCCAAAATCAGGAGTGCCCTTCACATAACGCAGCACACGCTTTGTTGCTACCCAATGATCAGCGTTGGGGGCTGTCATGAAGCGTGATATGTAGCTCACTGCAAAACTCAAGTCAGGTCTAGTAGTAGCAAGATAGATGAGGCTGCCAACTAGTTGCTTGAACAATGTTTCATCTACCACAGGTGAATCGGACTTAGCTGACAACTTAAGCCCTTTTTCCATGGGTGTGGAGGCAGGTTTGCAATCCTGCATTCAGAACTTATC
>VDFB02350087.1:0-53545 GCA_007258455.2 Sequoia sempervirens
ACACCATTGTGGATTACACCGTTGGTCCAGATGAGAAGTTCGTGTAGGAGACTAGGAGGAAATTTGAAGACTTCCGCACCCAATGCAAAGAAACATGAAGCAGCCCCCTATTCTCCAGTGTTAGACATTTCCAGTGCATCCCATTATGCATCTTGTAAATATTTCTCAACATTTTCGAATGTCTTTTTGTAAATTGTAATTACACCAAGATCGAAGATGTAATATTTTGAAAAAAAATTACACTTTGACTTTGGTCAAAGTTAGGTGAGATCTCCTAAAATCGCTCATCTAACTTTCCTTAATTTTCTCAATCAGTTTCCCTCTTTTGCTCATCCCTCTTTCTATATAATGTGAGGGATTTTCATTGTAATTTTATCCTTTAGTGTTTTACAACGAAGTGCTGCCCTTTTTTAAGCAAATTTGTGAAACTTTGCGTTCATGCTTTGTGAATGGAATTTGATCAATAAAGAAGAGGATTGCAAGCCAAACTTTGCATTGGATTCGATACTTTTGTGAGTTGATCTTATTTGGTGGTGATTAGCTTGAGAATCTGAAGGACTCTGAGTAGTTTATGTAAACTTTGTGTTACATTTATTATTTAGATTTGCATTTGTATTTCTGTTTATCATTCGGTTGAATGATCTACAAGACTTTGTGCTTGTAATCATTCATGCTCTTGCATATTTTGGTTGAATGGTCTACAAGACTTTGTGCTTGTAATTATTCATACTCTTGGATACTTTTGTCGAAGGATCTACAAGACTTTGTGCTTGTAATCGTTCGTGCTCTTTGATACTTTTGTTGGATGATCTACAAGACTTTGTGCTATGTCGTTCATGCTATTAGAGAATTGCTGCGTCTAAAGAGACTTTATTACTTCTAATGTGACAAGCGATTTACATCTACCACCGAGATCAACATTGATAAAGCTACCCAGACGACTTTGTGCCTTCGTGGGCTTTCCCTTTTTACTTTATTTTTATTATTAATCACTTCTGGTATCTCTACGCTTCGCTTTGACGAGATAGAGGTATTGGTATTACTGCTAGTTGTTAGTTTAAGGTTATCAAGAATTGTGAACTTCCAATGGTGAAGCATTGTAAACATCTTCTCTGAAAAAATAGAGAAGGATGAATGTAACACACCCCCCCCCACTTCGTAAGTTTCGTGTACATTTTGTAATTACTTGTTTGATTTACTATCGCTTATGTTAGCAGTAAGAAGGGCGCCTCCCCTTTCCGAGAGGAGAGATTTACATCTCACATAGCTGTGACTGAAGTCCAAGTTGTGTAATCTATCGAAAAGCTGATTACATAATTTTCACCAAACACGGTCGTTACTTCAGAAGTGACAGTGACAATAGAGTTGATGGTTAATCAAGAAGCTCGTACCACCTCTCTTCCCCCTTGGTTGATATCTCAAGTGTCAAAGCGAAAGAAATAAATGATTTCTCCAGAAGAGCTTGACCTTGAAGAGATAGTCCCTCCAAAAGCTAAAGGGAAGAAAAAGGAAAAAGTGCATTCACAGCCGAATGTTGAAAAAATTGGTCATAAATATGTGGAAATTGGCATACCACCTCATGAAGAAGGAGATGTCAACATGGAGGATTACATAGTTACAAGGGTACAACTTGGAAAGATTACAAATGAAAGCGCAAAAGCATATGCATAGGTGACTTTGGATATACTAGCTAGGAGAATGGATAAAATGGAGCAAGCTCGAAACATGTCCAAATAGAGGGCAGAGCATTATGCCACTGTTGTGAGGAGACTTGTAGGATCTACAAGTAATGCACAACCATTAGCAATGGTAAGTGTTGAGGACCCAACTATCAAGAAAGCTGAGAAGTTCACCTCCAAAGCCAGGGTATTGTATGATTTCATCAAAAAGATCATAGAACACGATTCTCAAATTATAATTGTTGCAGATGAAAAAGCTACTTTGATAGCCAAGCTCAAAACAGAGCTTGATAAGGAGGAGAGTGCACTTTCCCAAGAGTGCAAAGAAATGGAAAAATGCATGTTGTGGTGGTCACAAATGAAACAAAAAAAACTCAATAAATTGGTGGAAGCCAAGGTGATTCCCGACAAAGGAAAATACATAGAGGTAAGAGAATCTTTGAAGTACCTTATTCATGTGCTTGAGTCTCTTACAAAAGATCTCCACCAAGTACAAGAAGATGTCGAAGGGCATCGTGTGATTCTTGAAATAAGAATCAAGGAGTTACCATGACAACTTCTTGAGGAGAATCGTATCTTATCGCCAGCCACAAAACTATCCCAGATCTTCAAAGAAGCCATCATGAAGTTGGTTCACAATGCATAATTTTTAGAAGCCTCTCTGGATGTCATTTGTGATACAAGGCTTACACTGGATAACCTTAAAACGCATCTTGATAGGTGCAAAAAGGTCCACTCATTTTCCATGAGATCAATCATGAGGATTCACACCATTGTGGATTACACCATTGGTTCGGATGAGAAGTTCATGCAGGAAACCAAGAAGAAGTCTGAAGACTTCCGCACCCAAGCAAGGAACCATGAAGATTCTTGATTTACAAGTGTTAAACTTTCTGATGCTTTTCATTATGCAACTTGTAAATAGTTTTCGACATCTTAAATGTCTTTTCTCAAAATGTAATTGCACCAAAAGCTGAGATGTAATTTCTTGAAGAAAAATTACACTTTGACTTTGGTCAAAGTTAGGTGAGATTTTCCTTTATTAGCTCACCTAACTTTCCTAATTTTACTCCTTTGATTTCCTAGATTTTCTCATCCCTCTCTTCTATATATATGAGGGATTTCTATTGTATTGTTGATCTTTTATCTCTAGCAACAAAGTGCTGCTCATTTTGCAACAAATGTATGAAACTTTGTGTTCAACTTTGTGAATCTAAATCTTATTGATAAAGAAGGAAGTTGCATACCAAAATTTTCGTTGGATCAATTGTCTTTTGAAGCTAATTAAGATTGGTGGTGATTATTATGTGAGATCTAATGGCTTCAATTAAATCTATGTGAACTTTGTGTTACATTCTTTACTTTGAATTTAAGTTTATGTTTGAGTGACTTTTGGTGGATGAACTGCAAGACTTTGTGCTTACATTTGTTCACATTGTTGGTGAAACTATTGTGGCGATGTAACTAGAATACTTTGCACTTCTAATATAACACTTGTTGTGTATCTCAAGGATCTATTGTTGGAAAGTTATAGAATGAATTTGTGCCTTCATAAGCTTTCCTTTCTCATTTTTATTGTTATTGTTATCATGCTGGTATCTATATGCTTTGCTTTGTCAAGATAGAGATATTGGAATTACTATTTTTTCTTTAGTTTGAAGTTGTACTGAATTAGAACTACCGACCATGCAGCACTATAAAACATCTTCTCTAAAAAAAGAGAGAAGCATGAATGCGACACACACCCCCCATTTTGTAAGTATAATGTGTATCGTGTAAATAATTTAATTAGTTTTACTATAGCTTCTATTAGCAGTAAGAAGGGAACCTCCCCTTTCTGAGAAAAGAGATTTTTATCTCACATAGTTGTGGTTGAAGTCCTAGTTTTGCAATCTATAGAATAGAGGATTACATAATTTTCACCCAACTTTATGTTTGAGAAGTCCAACCTTCTTCTTACGTTCTTTGTTGATTTGTTTCCCTTTACACCTTCTTGAGGGTGAATTATGCCCTTCATCTTTAGCTGAGTTTTGGAAGAAGAGGGAAGTGATGGCTGCATTCTTGGTGGCTCTGCTGCTGGAGTGGATTTCTTCCTCTTAAGGACAAAGAAATTATTGCTATACTCAATGACTTGGCATATCCTTTCTCCCACTAATATGTTTTCTTTGTTGGCCCAGTTGACCTATGGAAGAGGTTGTTGCTCAATTTGTTTTCGAGTGTACATTGGGAGAAGTACATCTCCATCACCATCTAAAAGTCCCTTGATATCCTCTAACAAGCAATATTTCATTTGATTGAGAGTGAGTATGTTGTAACTATGCCTCCGTACCTCAAAATCATCTTTGTAGTTGGCCCAAAAGTCTTCAAGTGCAAGCACATGAGCATAGTTTTTCTCAAGCCGGGATGCGAAGACACTATGAGGGTCATATGATCATCTCTCTATGTATGGCTTGAGACCAAGTTTAGCCAAATCATCACCCATGGACTTGGAATCTATTATCATTTTGCATGGGTAAATTCCTAACCCAAATGGAAAACTGAAGGCAGGTTTCTTTCTATTCCGCAAAACAATGTCAACATCATATGATTGCCTTAGGAATTCCATGAAAACAACTTCATTTGATGGGTACCTTAACAACATGAGTGGAGCATTGGAAAAGCTGTAGACTCTAATGTAGGTGAAGGTAGGAAACTGAATAAACCATTTTTCCCACTCCACCATTGCTGCCATGGCAGTTGATGAAATACATGTGTGAAACTTATTATCTAGGTCTTGCACTATATGCATCAGGAAAGCCTCGTTTAACCTTTTTTAATGGTGTGATGACTCTGTGATCTCCAGCTAAGGATAGTAATGGTAAATGTGTTGTACATTCAGAGACTCCACAGTATTCAACCCTCTCAATTTTCCTTGGAAGGCCACTAGGTAGACAAGGTAGGAGACTATCAATTATTTTTTGATGGAGGCTATCATTGATTAAGGTTGACCAATCATAGAATTTTGTCTTTTTCATGATATGAGGTATAACATAGAACATCCAGGGCTGGAAATTTGTAGCATCCTCTTGACCAATGATCCAGTTGAGTAGGGTGATCATTATAGAAATTTCGTCCTTGAATTCCCCTCGCTCGATGTTCTTTGGAAAAGTCTTATGTTTTTCTTTCATCCACTTCTATGCAATCTTTTTCTTGTATTTCTCCTTATGCATATCCCATATTCTTTCACATTCTTCCTTGGAGATAGTTACACTTTCAGGCCAAGGTGGTATTGAGAAGCATTTTTCAATCATGTATGGTTTCAGGCTACAAATTACTCTACCATCTACCAACTGAATCTCCTAAGTCGCCGGATTGTAATGCTTGATGCAAGCAATTAAAAACTCCAAAATCTACACTGAAATAGGAATTGATGCTACTGCAAGTAGTCCAAAGTGACCAAGGTGCCTGACTGCAATGTTGCCTGCATCTTCCAATGCTTGCAAGTTGAATACTTGTTTAATATGGTGCAAGTTAGTCTCAGCTATTCTGATGAAGTCATGATATAGCGTTGGTTTGGTCTTGAACTCGAGGGGAGTGTACTCCATATTGAAAACCTTGAAGATTGACTGTAAACTCACCTATATTCAGACAAGTTTTGCACACTTTCTAAATTTAGCTTGCTAGTTTTTCTTCTTCAAATGGATGAAATTTTTCAAAAAAATTCTGAGATATGGGTTTTGTTTAGAATTTCGCTACAAGAAGGCCCAGATCATCCATTTTTGAAAATTTTGAGTGTTGATTGAAAAAGCAGCAAACCCTAATTTCTACAAATTTTCTTGAAAAAAGTTAGCATCTGGGTTTTGTGGAGAATCACATTTGAGGTGAACCCAGTTGATCAAATGTAGAAAATACTGAGGTCTAATTGAAAAAGCAACAAACCCTAGAATCTAAAATTTTCTTGAAAAAGTTGTGACCTAGGTTTTGTTCAAAGGTATGTTTTAGAAGGACCAAGATGATCAAATCTTGAAAACTTTGATGATTCCCTTGACATGCATGAAAAAAGAAGCTACTACAACTTGAAAATTTTCTTCAAAAATTACTCAAAATCATGAGTTGAGATGACCCAAATCGCTGAAAATTGAAAACCTTGACCTCCTTCAAAGAATTGATGTTCTAGATGAAAAAGACCATGAAAAAGCAAGCTCCTCTGTGTATTGGTCTGAAAATTATGAAGAAATTTGAAAAATTAGCAAGCTTGGGCTCTTCAATACTAAAAAGAAAAAAAATTTATGTTTGCTCTTCTCTCCCTTGGACGCCACCTGCAAAAATTATGAAGAAATGGAAGGAAAAGACATCTTAAATAATTTTTAGGCTTGAGAAAATATGCTTTCTTTTTCTTTAAGTCCTTCAAACCCTAGCTTGAGCTTGTGCATTGAACTTAGATGTTTTATCTTCTCCTTGAAATTTTGAAAATTTGAGAAATTTGGCTAAGGTGTGGCTTCTTGGGCACCCTTCTTGGCTGGAGGCGCCTATCTTCTTTAGACTTAAGCCATTTTTCTTTGAGTTTCAACTTTTTCTTGATTTTAGACCCCAGTTTGAATTTGATTTCCAGCTTACATATTGATATGATCGACAAGCTGAATGATTCCTCACGGAGCTTTATCGAATATGGCGAGATTGTTCTGGAGGAAACTTTGGCTAAAAACTTTATTTTCACCTTCAAAATCATGGGCGCCCATCTCCTTCTAGGGCACCCACCATTACCAGTGTTAGCCATCTTTATGTTCTCCAAATTTTGCTTGTTTCCCTTTGATCTTCTAAGGAATTCTTGATTTCGGGAGCTAGGTTGATTTGATCGACTAACTGTCGGATTCACTAGATAGCTTGACTGATTTTGAGGGTGGTCTTTTGGAAGCTACATCTCTTGAAAGTTGAATTTTGGGGATCAAAATCTTGGGCTCCTATCTCCTTCTAGGGCACCCAATTCCTCCAAACTTAGCCATTTTTGTAAGATTTTCATTCTTCAAACTTGAACCTTCATGTTATACCTTCAGCTTGATCTGGATTTGCCGGTGATTAACAAGTTTGATGATCTGACAAAGACATCCACTGCAAAGCTAACATAATCTTGAAGATATTGAGCACATTTGTAAACCCTAATTGTTGGATTAGGTCCTCCAAAAGGCTAGGCTCCCCTGGCCAGCTGGGGTGCCTAGAGTTCCCAGACTTAGAATATTTTATGTTATTTTCATGGTTTGCATTTTGTCTCTTGGTTGTGACCTCTCTGTTTGACCTCAAATTCTGGATGATTGGTTGATCTAATAACTGTGCTACCAGACTCATTGTAGAGTTGAGAAGAATCTGAGCAACATTATCTGGGAGCACAAACCCTAATTTCATCATTTGATGCCCTGAAAAGTTGGGCGCCTATCTCCTTCTGGGGCGCCCATGGCTAGCAGAGTTAGTTTTTGTTTTGGAAATTTCAACTTCCTCCTTCATGCTTTCCTTTTCCTTGCTCATTGAAGATGAAAAATTTTCTAAGGCATGAAGGTTTGGGCACCTAGACTGAGCTGGGGCACCTAGAGTCTCTAGTGTTAGCCAAAATTTTGCATTTTTCAACTTTGACAACATTCTTTCTCAAATCTTCAATCTGCGTGCATGTCCATCATTTGAATGTTCTGAATCTGACACCTGGCAGCTGACTAACCTCCATTAATGACTTCAGAGCTCCTAAAATGCTTTCTAAAATTAAAAAAGCAGAATAGACCCACCAGAGCAAAACTGATCCTTTTGTGATTCTGACTGCACCAACCTGATGAGGAAGTATTTTTGACCAATCAAAATCAGTTTGAACCCTAACAGCTAAACTTTCTATTTTTTAGAAAATTTTACTAGCATCCATTTCAAAAGACACCCAAAAAAACCAAAAAAAAAATCTATTTTTAGAAATTTTCTAAAAATAGCAATTTTCCTAAAAAGTAGGGCTGAAAAAATGAGATCTGGGTTTTGTAGACTTGGTCACTCTAAGCAAACCTAGATCATCAAATTTTGAAAATTTCAAGTTTTTTGCCCCTCATGCAAGATATGTAAACCCCAATTTTGACCTTTTTTGACAGTTTTGACAAGACTTTTACTCATTTCTTCAAAATGCCTAAGTGTAGCAAAAATTTTAATTTGGGGTACAATAGCTAGTAATCAATTTTTTTGATGAAATTAATGAATGTAACCTTCTAATAAGTTGGGATGGCTTATCCTAAGGGGGGAAGGATGTCACAACCTTGTCAGTGACCTCCATACTAGACAATGTAGTAGGAAAAGAAATTAAAATAAAATAAAATAATAAAGACTTGAAAAGGTAGAAATGATTGGGAGACAACTATTAAAGAAGAGGAATGGTAAGGGATGGCCACACCATTAATATGATATGGCCTCCAAGTCCTTTGCTCATCAAAATTGTCAGGTGTGTGATAGTCACTAAAAACCCACCCACGACCCCTTAGTTTTTCATTCAATTTGATTGGAAGGCAAATAGTGGATGTAACAACCAAGAAAAGAGAGGAGAGGAATGCGAAGGAAGGAAGAGAATGCAAGAAAAGGGAGATATGTGTGCAAAAAAAGCGAGTCTCCTCATCCTTTCTCAACACTTTTCTTGCTAGTGCCAAGATATATGCACAAAATGGATTCATTGGAAAAAGGGTTTTAGATAGTTCATCCAATATAATTGGTAGTTGTGGATCCAGTCGATGTTGTTGGAAATATTGTCATTGATGTCAAAGATGCATACACATGTTGTAAATAATATGAAGAAGATTGTAATAAACAAGGTATCACTTATGAGAACATTGAATAAAGAATCTATGAGAAGATTTTGTGAACAAACTTGTACAAATGTAAAGAAAGCAACATCATATTAAGGTGAAGTTTCAGACATGAACAAGTGGATCACAATGATGTATGGATGGTTGTGGGTGAAAATAAGTGGTCAATAGCCTACACAAGGGACAACATTCCGAGTATTAAACATACTAAAATACATTTGAAAGTCCTTTAGGATGCTGTGAATATGATGGAATGGAGAAGATAGATTCTACAATAGTTCTTACTCTACAATAGGAATGATGCAAGATTGGTTCAAGTTCAGGCTCAAAGAACTCCTTTAGCTAATCCATAAGGGAGTCTATGTTGACAACACTTAATGATGCCTCTAAAGAAGTAACTGGCAGACATAGGTTTCAGTTGTAGGGAATGGAGTGGGCATTGGATCTACTAATTTTACTAACCTATTCCTCACAGTGTGTGAAGCATCAACAGAGGCCCTTTATGATTACTAATACAAATTTGTTACATCAACCAAGTTTTAATTAAAAATTCATTGCAAAAAATATGAAACAGATTGCTAATACAAATGAGTAGCGAATACATACACAAAAATCAGATCATCATCAACTTTATGTTATACAATTTCATTAACAAATTACTAAAAATTGATTACTCTTAATCAAATTTTTTTAGTAATAAAAAACAAGAATCGTTGAAAATAACATTAGAGTTAACTAAAACAGAATGAAGAGGTGCAAATTAAAAAGATTAATTTATCAAAGCAAATGGAAAGATACGATTTCTTTTTGAAATGAGGTGATCTATCTCTTGAAAAAGTGTGATTTTATTAAGACTTATTAACAACGCATATAAACTAAAAGACACGATTCTTTCTTGAGTTAGTGCGATTTGCTATTCAACTTCAGATTATCAAACAAGTTGACTTAATATGATATGATGCAATTTATTTATGAAGAGGTGTGATTTTTCTGAAGTGGTGCGATTATGTTTTAGACAAACTAAATCATAATTCTAAAATCAATATAAGAGCAGATCTCAAGGGGTGTAAGAGCAGATTTTAGTTGATGAAATCTTTCACAAGAAGGTTGCATTCCTTAACCAACATACATATATGGTTCATTTCAGATTTGCAAGGTGTGTGTGTGTGGAGAACAAAGAAAATATCAAGGAAATATATTTAGATTTGATTATGAGTTGTGAGTGAAATATAAATAAAATCATTCATCACAAGAAGAACATTTGAAGAATTAGGAAGATCATATTTTCCAGATTTATGAAGACAACTTAGAGCATATACATGGAAGATTTGAGCAGAATTTTATGATGGATTTGAAAAAAAGTATATGCAGATAGAGAGATGATGATTGTGCAATCATAGAGGAAGATTTTTTTTGGGTGAAAATTATGTAATCATCTTTTCAATAGATTACACAATCTAGATTTCAACCACTACTGTGTGAGATATAATCTCTCCTCTCAGAAAGGGGAGGCACCCTTCTTACTGCTAGCAGAAGTTAAGTAAAATTGATCAAGTATTTACAAAATGTACACTACACTTACGAAATGGGGGGGTGTGTCACATTCATGCTTCTCTCTTTTTTCAAAGAAGATGTTTTACAATGCTTCACAATTGATAGTTCTGATTTCAAAACAACTTAAACTAAAAACAAAGCAGCAATGCCAATACCTCTATCTTGTCAAAGAAAAGTGTAGAGATACCAGGTCTGATAATAATAAACAATAAAAAGAGAAAGAAAAGCTGACAAAGGCACAAAGTCATTCCGTAGCTTTTCACCAATGGATCTATGAGAGTTCTAACGTTTGTCGTATTAAAAGCACAAAATGTTCTTAGATACAACAATTCCACAAACAACATGAACAATTACAAGCACAAAGTCTTGTAGATAATCCACCAATGATTACTTAAACATAAATGTAAATTCAAATAAAGAATGTAACACAAAGTTTACATAAATTTATTTGAAGCCCTTCAAATCTCATCTACTAATCACTACCAATATGATCAATCCACAAGATTATCGATTCCAACACAAAGTCTGGTATGCAATTCTGTTCTTTATTGATCAGATTTTTCATTCACAATCATGAACAAAAAATTTCACAAATCTACTTCAAAAAGGGTAGCACTTCATTGCAAAATACTAAAGGTAAAGATTATAATAGAAATCCCTCTTATTTATAAAAGAGAGTGAAGAGAAAATATAGGAAATTAGTTGAGTAAAATTAGGAAAGTTAGGTGAGCTAATTTATGAAAATCTCAACTAACTTTGACTAAGTCAAAATGTTGTCCATCTTTGTGGGAAAACATCTCAGATTTTTCATGTAATTACATTTTTTGAAAAGAAATTTAAGATTTCAAAAACTCTTTACAATATGCATAAAGGGAAGCATCAAAATATTCAACACTGGAGATCAAGTGTCTTCATGGTTCCTTTCTTTGGGTGCGGAATTCTTCATACTTCTTCTTGGTCTCCTCGAGGAATGTATCATCTGGACCAACTATGTAATCTACAAGGGTGTGAACTCTTGTGATCAACTTTCTAGTAGATGAATGAATTTTCTTGCACCTATGAAGATGTGTCTTGAGATTATAAAGAGTTAGCCATATCTCATAAGTGACATGTATTGAGGCTTTTGAAAAGTTTGCATCATCAAATTGTTGCATGACGACTTCTTTGTAGATCTTGGAAAGTTTGTTGGCCGAGAGGAAAATACAGTTTTATTCAAGAAGCTTGCTTGAAAACTCCTTAATTCCCTTCTCCAAGATAGCACAATGTCCTTTGACATCTTCTTGAACATGGTGGAGATCTTTGATAAGAGATTTGATCACTTCGATGCAGTGCTTGAGTGATTCTCTTACCTCTACATATTTTTCCTTGTCGAGAATTACCCCAACTTGCACCAATTTACTGAGCTTTTCCTGTTTCATTTGTGACCAAAATGATAGGCATTTTTCCATCTCTTTTTTCTCTTGGGTAAGAATAATTTCTTCCTTATCGAGCTCTGATTTGAGCTTGGCTATCTGTGTGGCCTTCTCATTTGCAGCAGCTATTACCTGTGAACCATCTTGTATTAATTCATCAATGAAATCATACAATGCTTTACCTTTGGAGAAAAACTTTTCTTCCTTTCGTACTACTAGTTCTTCAAGGTTTTCAATAGCCATGCATTGGATATTTCCTGAAGATTTTGCAAGTCTCCTCAAAACAGTTGCATATCGTTCGGCCTTTTGTTTGTACATGTCTTGGGCTTGTTCCATTTTATCAATCCTTCCTACCAACGTATCCAAGGTTACTTGTGCATCTTCCTTTACACTTTCATTTGTGACCTTTCCAAGCTGGACTCTTGTTACAGTGTAGTCCATATTTACATCCCCTTCTTCTTGTGGAGGTATACCAATCTCTGCATACTTATGACCGGCCTTGTCAACATGAAGCCGTGAATGCACTTTTGCCTTTTTCTTCCCCTTGGCTTTTGGACGGGCTATCTCTTCAAGATCGAGTTCCTCTAGAGAGATCATTTTCTTTTTCCTCTTCGATATTTGAGATACTAACCAAGGGGGGAGAGAGGAAGTATGAGCTTATTGATTGACTGTCAACTCTTTTGTCACAACCACTTCTGTAGAAATGACTAGTATGGTGACAATTGGGGTAGTTTCTGTTATGACTGCACCAGTATATTGCACACCAAGTTCATCATGCAAAGATTCATTCATGAATCTATTGAATTCAGCCTTAGAAGTGATGTCATAAGACAAAGATGACAAAATAGGAATGGATGATGGAGGACTTGAAAAAATATCAACCATTTGTGTATTTGAAACTGATGGAGGAGTATCAAGTATGGTTGATGTTGCAGGGGGATGTGGAATGTCCACTACGGTTATTGTGGATGTAGGAGGAGGTGATGTGGGAAAAGGAGGTGGAGGAGTATTAGGATTAGAAGGTGTGTGAGGAACCTTTGAAGTTACGGGTGATGATGTTTGGAGAATGTCTTCAACAACATCCTCATGTGGAGATAGAGTTTGTTCTTTGTCATGCCTGAGTTCCTATTTATCACCTTCTTGTTCTTCTTCCTGATCACCTTCTTGTCTTTTAGACTCTTGTTCTCCTGTGAAATCTTCTTCCTCATTAGAGTCTTCTTCTTCAGCAGATTCTTCGCTTGAATTTTCTTCTTCTTCAAAATCCATCTCTTTAGAAATGGGTCCTTTTCCTTTGAGTGAGATGTTTCAAATTTCATGGCTTAATCTTCTTGAATTTCTCATGTATCCTTCTTTCCAACAGTGAACTTTATTCTAGGGCCTCTTCGGGAAGAAGAGGGAATAGCCTCCTGCTTATCTTTCGTGCAAATTTCCTGTTGTTGGTTGACTTGTGCTCCAGGTATTTCTCCTTCTAACTCTATCTTGAAGACTTTCATCTAGAAAACATGTTTGTGTAACCACTCTGTAGTGTTATCCAATATGGGAGAAAGCCTCTCCCTAATGGAGACACATTCCTTCTTAGACCATTGTACTGCAGGCAAGAGTTTCCTAGAAATCTCATTTTCATCATAGGCAGCATTCATGATGTCACCAGGGTCCTTGAAACCCTCTGGTAGGTCAACAACACCAAGATCCCTGATTTTCTCTACGGTCAGCCTGCAGTAATCCATTTTTTGGATGTCCTCCTCGTCTCTGCATTGAGCCCATATGTCTTTGAAGCGATACTTGTGGTTGTGATCTTTCTTCAAATTCTTATTCACATTCCAGTAATCAAAGTCAAATCTGTATTTGTAGGTCCTTATTGTCATGACCTACATTTTTGCATAGACTGATTTGGATTTTTGCACTCTTAATGGTATATCTACCAATTTTTAGTAGGAATTTGAAACTGGGTTTGTGAATCCTCATTCATTCTTTGTGAACTAAAATTAGTTGTTTGCATAACTCCATGAGTATCCACTTGTTTGAGGGATATCTAGGCAACATATAAGGGCACCCAGTGTAGCAACCTACCCTCATGTAAGTGAAAGTTGGAAATTGTAAGAATATGCACCCGACCTGGCTTACCACTTTATAGGCCTCATCTGACACTCTCTTCTCTTTGAGAGTTGGATCAAAACTGTATAGAAAAGGTGTGAAGACGGAATCAGTTACCCTCCTAAAATGGTGAAGACTCTCCTTTAGCTCCAACTGATAGAAATACTTGTACACTAGTACAGAGTGTCAGTTCCCCTTTGTAGAAAGTCCTGAGAATTGTCTCATCACAGTTACAAAATATACCAAATAAGAATTCATCTATAACTTCAAATTGGTTGGCACATTAATGAGTTGCTCATTGATCTCATCATTGATTTGAGTTCCCTAGTCAATATGAGCCTTCTTTCTTCATATGATCTGAATGTATTCATACATCCAGTCCTGAAAATGAGATGATTTTGGTAAGCCTTTGACCCTGCTTGGCAGAGTAGTCATTTCCTTGACATCCTCTTTGAAGTCACTTCATGGAATCCCTTTCGGCCATCTTGAGATAGTATGCCTAGGTTCTTTGAACCACTAACTATTTATCAAGTTCTTAGCCTTATTGGGATCTTATTCATAGACTTCTTGTGCCTACTGAATAGAAATCTCTGTGTATTGTTCCATGTGTGGAAATATTAAAACAATATCAAAGAATTCGGGATCAAGTCTCATTATCACCTGTCCAAAGGAGTCTATCACACTTTTTCTTTCCTTGATGTAATGGGATACAACTTGGAGGATGAACTCTGTATTGTGTGCAGAAGTCAGGAATGTGGACACTAGATGTAGATTGTTGTGTACAATGGCTCTTAGGGAGTCTTCAAGAGGATTTTGCTCAGTCCTTTTCATGAAGTTCAAGATCCTGATGACTAACCTTAGTTCTTTTATTTCGTCCACCTTGGAGATCACTACTGTAGGTGGAAAAACACCTTGATACTTATATTTCATTTGGTTCTCTTTTCTATAAGATGATGGAGGCTTCTTGGCTATCATCTAGAAGCAACTGGATCAAAAGATGTCACCTTGAGGATCACTTGATGAAACCTGGAGAGAAACTGCAAGGATGGTGAATCAATAGGCGTTAGCAGAAAAAGTAGCATTGGGAAGCATAAAGTGAGCAAACAATGTGGAGAAAGTGTGAAACAAGAAACTAGGCTCAGAAAATGAAGAATGAGTGAAGAAATGTTGCACAGAGAGAAAACAAAGTAATTTGGAAGCATTTAAGGCAAAAACTGCCAAATGTGTAGGTGCGCTGAAAATCAATGCTCCTACACTTAGAGAGATGATTTTAGATGTAAGGGAACTGAAAATCAGTGCCCTTACATGTTCAACATGTAAAATTGTAAAATGTGTCAAGGCACTGAAAATCAGTGCCTTGACACTTGGTCTCACTTAGGAAAATTGGTGAAGTGCAATAGCAGGCTTTTTAAGTGCTTTTACACTAAGAAGAAATTGAGCTCAATGTAGGAGTGTTAATTTTCACCACTCCTACACTTGACTTGGAGTTAGTGAAAATTTTGGTGTGATGGTAGCAAAAATCACCGCTATGTCATTTGAATGTCTTTGGAAGATTGGTGTTCGAGTGGTGAAATTCACCGCTCGAACATCTGTAGGAGTCCACATTTGAATGGAAAAGTTCAAGTATTTTACAATGTATATACATACAACTTCAATACTTGGTGAAACAAAATATGGTGGGGAAAAATTCCTAAGGAAAGAAGAAAGCTGAAAACAAACCTAGGGCTTTCATTTGTAAAATGAAGACAAAAGTCCTAACAAAAACGAATATGAGCAGGGCGCAATAAAGGAAGAAGAAATGGCGCGATTCCAAGAAGAGGAAAAATGCTTCAATGCGCAAAGAAATTCTTAAACAAAACACAATGACAAGATTTAAAATGAAATTTACAGAGCCTCTAAAAATCAAAAAACAAGAAAGAATTGATGAAGAAATAGAAGCAATGACATACCTAGAAGAACTCGAAAACCCTAAGCTCGAGACAATGAAGAAATCTCTAAAACCGCGAGTTGAAGGAGGATAGAAAGTTCCCAGCTTGATGAGGAATGAGAGAAAGGTGAATTGAAATGAGTTTAGTTTAACCAATAATCACTTTTAAGTGATGTAAAAGTTCATAAATGCAACATAAGTTGCACATTAATTATGACACTTTAAGTGGCGAAACTGGGAAATATGCACTGGCCATGAAAATCATCGCTCGTACATTATTTTGACTAAGTAGAGAGAAAAAGTGCACGAGCGCTAAAAGTCAGCACTTGTGCACTAAATATTGAACTTGAAAAAAATGCACGAGTGCTATTTTTAGCGCTTGTGCACTTTGAAGACTTAGAAAATTTTACAATCTCAACATGTAGGAGCGCTAAAAATCAACGCTCCTACACTTTTTCCAATTTTCACAATCCCAAAGGCTAGAAGCTGACGAAGATGCTCATTTTGAAGCTCTTCAAAAGAAGAACGGGGGAGGACACTCAAATAGACTATTTGAGATTTTGGAACGTACTTTGAGGTGGAAAATGCACCTCATTTTGCGTGCTTGGACATCATGAACCTATGAAACAGACAAGTTTCATAGGGGGGTTATCTGTGAATCGAGCGCTGCTAGATTCCATGATAACAATTTTAAAGTAAATTTAGAGAAAACCTTTGAAGTAGAATATGAGTAGACTTATAATAGTTTATGAGCACATTTTTTGAAGATTGTATTTGCAGATTTTATAGAGGGATTATATGCAATATCATAACAAATTTATAAGAAGCCTAATAGCAAAATTTTGAGAAGAAATTTTTGCATATGAAGAATATATAGAAGAAAGACTCTTATAGCAGATCTTTGAAGAAGACTATAGTAGATTTGGAAAAAATATTCTAAGGTAATTATATTAGATCCAAGAGGAGAATTAGTGTAGACTAGGTAAAAGTTTGAGAGACATATTTGAGCAGAATTGTCCATCACCCATTGAAGAAGCAACATTGAAAGTGGAACATTGTTTGTGAAGTTATTATCTTTTGCTAAGTTGGTGCTTGGCAGTGGGGTTTGGTGCCTCCAGTAGGTTTGTGCCTACGAACTGTGGGGGTTGGTGTTTACGAATTGTGGGGTTAGTACTATAGTAGGTTGGTGCTTCCAGTAGGTTGGTGCCTAGAAATTAATGGGATTGGTGTCTCCTGGAGGTTGGTGCCTACAAAGTTTGTAAAAGAAGATTTTATATAAGCAATATTTTTTTGTGGTTTTCTCTTGTAAGGGTTTCCACGTAAATATCGTGTGTTATTGTGTTGTTCTCATGTGCATAATTATTGATATTGAGTAAATGGTGTTATTATGATTGGTAAAGTTTTAAATTGGTAAAAGTTATTGATGAGGAGTACAAATAGAGGGATTTTGTAGAAAGAGGGTAAGAGAAGATAAAGGTAAAGGAAAGATAACAACATGAAGGAAAGAAAGAATAAAGAGGAAAACCAAAGGAGAGATGGTCGTATATGCACAAAGGGGTTTGTTGAAAAGGCTTTAGAAACTATCAAGCAAATGCAATTGGCGAGTATAAAGCCACATTCCATCACTATCAAAACATATTCCCTGCCTGTGCTAAAGGAAAGCTTCTCTTTTTCTCTCAATGGTGGTACTTAAATTGGAGGACTAAATAGCAGTGACGGTAGAGGATTTGATACGCCTCAAGCATCTACCCAACTGAAGGTTGAATAGTTTGCACCAAAATGATACCTCCCATGAAGGGATTGTTGGTCGTTCTTTTTTTTTCTCCCATCACAGAGATGAGGGTAAGCAATGGAAGGCACTTGACTCCCGTTTTAGCAATGCACACTCACATAGCCACGAGGGCACCAACATATCATTTTTGGAAAGGCCAACATGGAGCTAGTTGTGTATATTTTTGCAATTACATCAAAAAAAATTCACCTAAAGATGAGTACCCTCCTTCACTGTTACTTTTAGAATAGTGTTTAACTCTAAATTAATCAATCTTGTAACTAAGATAAATGGATCTATCTGATTTGGGTTTGTCTAATTGAAGCATTAGATAATTATTCCATTCTTTGTGTATGTTCAACCTTTATGAAATTTTGTCAATAGTCTAGGTGCCTTATCCAAGCATAGATATTCTTATTATAAGAAATCTTCCAAAATTTTGTTTTAGCTGAAATATGTAGCGAATCAAATTAGTTATCTTGAACTTAGGAATTCAGATTTATCTTAATAAATAAGTCATATGTACATATAATTGTTCATTACATGATTAATTAGGATGGTAATAAGAATACCATTATCATTTCTCAAAACATATGGATTATCATTATGTATAATTTATAATATGATGAAATATCTTAGTGAATAATTCATCCTAAATAACTAGATTGGGATAGGGAGGTTGGTCTCAGGGGAAGTATGTTAACCTCTATTTTTGGAGAATTTGTATTGTCTTGTGACTATTAGATTTACCAAATATATTGGGTACCTATTTACATGATCTAATAGATACATTGTTTCTGCCATCTCAAGCATGAGTTAGGTATCAATTGGGCTTAAGCAAGTTTATAATTATGTTGTATGCCTTCTTATGGTTAGATCTTGTACCATAGATTTCACGGTGCATTTATCTTGGAGGCAATAGTTTCAAAGACTATGTCAAGGGTACATTCGATATAAATTTCTTTAATAAGTCAAAGTATAGGATAGTGGATGAATTTAAACATGAGTTTCCTATATTTGGTAATTATATCAAAGAAAATAAATTATGATATGGTTGATATTATATCACATTGGTATATGCAATTACAAGAAGTATTTAGCTATAATTGATAAGTGCAAATATTATCTAGTCCATAAAATAAACATATCTTTGACATTGAAACTCGATACATTCAATAATCCATGCTACCATGGTAAACATCTTATAGGACTGTATGATGTCTATAAATCTCTTTGATATGAGAACCTAGATATTGAAATTATTATTATACTTATAATGAACTGCTATATAAATTGTATACCGATTGGAAGGAAACTATCTTTTAATTTGACAATGTAGTTGAGGTTATGTTATGAGATAAATCATGTTAAAGAGGTGTAGGACAATTGAGAAGGGGGGGTGAATCAGTTGTCATAAATTCAAACTTAAAAATTTATCACTTATCAAATCTTCAACCACACTATTTTGTTATTAAACATGAGCATGAAACACAGATAACAGAAAGTAAATCAACACAATGAACACTAGATTTTTATGTGGAAAACTCAATAAGGGAAAAACCACGGTGAGGGTTAAATCACAATATAAAGATTATAAACTGAATGCAAAGGCTCACTACCAAGTGCTCATTTCCCAAAAGAGGACTCACTATCCAAATACAAAGGCTTATTCCCTACAAAGGACTCACTTTCCAAATACAAAGGCTCATTTCCTACAAAGGACTCACTGTCCAATAGGGGGGCTCACTGCCTACAGATACAAAAGAGAACAAAAGATCCACCACTGCAATTAAAGCACATTCACAGGATTATAGAAACCCTTGTCTCATTTTCTTCAACACAACTCTCTCTCACACACACTTCTACTCTTATGATTTGTGGCTTACTTTTATCACTTTGCATCACACTGCCATACAATTCTCCACAACTTGCCTTTCTTTTATACCATTCTCAACCTTAGAAACATTTACCAAGGTTGGCCACAATACACCGTTTCATAAATTCAAATTAGGTCAGCAACTCTGAATTCCCGCGGTGGAAAGGAATAAGAGTTGACCAATAAAAACATAAAAATAATATTCTTGAATCTTCTACACACTTCCTCAATTAAATTTTATTCTTCAAATGAATTGTAAACACTAGGTCAGCCAAACCTAATGAAAACACAAATTATCAATGATGCACACGCTTACCAACAAGAAGATGGCATGTGGATGATGCAATACACTTCATTATGCATGAGAATACATCTCAAAATCTTCTAGATACATCCGCAGCAAAAACAACAAGCTTCAAAAACTGAACTCCTTTCACTAGTCAATCTGGGTTATGCAAACACACAGAAACACTGAAACATGATTTCCAGATTACAAAACTCCAAATCTCTTCACCAAAGCATAGGAAAGACCTTCACAAGACATCTACCAGATCCACGTGATCTAAAACAAACAAAAGAGAACTGCAGAGCAAACATATTTCTCCCAGTTCACAGAACACTTACACTACCGATAGACCACACAAACCAATGGACACAACATCTACGTACCATCTCACCAGAAACTGAAACTCATACTATATCACCATCAGATCGACATCAACACACCTTCAGATCCGCACAGGACTAGGATCAACACAAGAGAAAAATGGAGCATGGACCGGAGCACACACTCAACACTCTAACTTTTGTTCTTTATTAATTTTCTCAAAAGCACTTGAAAACTCATCAATACAACACATTTGCAACACCATAAAGGTAGCTCCATGTACTCACAACATTTCACCAGCATCTCAACCATACATGTACAATCTACAACATACTGAATTATGTTGACATCAATGACAACACCACCAGACAAGCTCATACTTGCAACAATCTCCCCCTTTTTCATTAATGGAAAAACATAACCTTTTCTCCCCCTTTTACATCAATGGAAAAGAGAAACTACTTTGATTACTCCCCCTTAGGAGTACACTCATACTGTAACAATGAAAATATTTTCTACTCCCCCTGTGGAGTAGACCCATCAATCAGTCCAGATAAATGAAGAATTTGTGAATTCACTGGACCGATGCACCTTCATGTGCACCTAGTTAGGAGGGCCAATGACCCCCAACCTCTCCCTAAGATTCTCAAAAGTATCCTTCAGAAGAGCCTTAGTAAATATGTCTACAATTTGTTCCTTTGTAGTTACATACTCCAATCTGACCTCATTCTCCAACACTTTCTCTCTCAGAAAATGATACTTGATAGATATGTGTTTCATTCTTGAATGCATAACTGGGTTCTTCGAAATGTTTATTGCACTTGTATTATCATAGAAAATAGGAATAGGCTCATCACATACTACTCCAATGTCCCTCAAGGTTTGCTTCATCCACAAAACTTGTGTGCAACAGGATTGTGCAACAATATATTCAACCTCTGCAGTGGATAAAGAAACCAAGCCTTGCTTTTTACTCAGCCATGAAACTAGTACTTCGCCAAGAAATAAAGCACCACCACTAGTACTCTTCTAGTCATCTACACATGCAGCCCAATCAGCATTTGTATAAGCACTCAAGGTGAAATCATTAATTTTAGGGTACCATAGTCCATAATCTGGTGTGCCTTTAAGATATATAAATATTCTTTTTACAGCCATAAGACGTGCTTCTCTAGGATCTACTTGGAATCTAGCAACTAAACACACTGCATGCATAATATTTGGTCTGGTAGCAGTGAGATACAACAGTCTTCCAATCATGGATCTATATTTTCTCTGATCAATCTTAGTAGATTCGTCATCCTTGCTCAGTTTACATCTGGTTACCATAGGGGTACAAACCAGTTTAGAATCCTCCAACCCAAATTTTTTCAACAACTCTTTTACATACTTAGATTGTGAAATAAATATCCCTTTGTCTATTTGATTCACTTGTAGACCAAGAAAGAAATTCAATTCACCAATCATAGACATCTCAAATTCTTTTTTCATTTCCTCAGCAAACTTTTTACACATGCCTTCATTTCCTCCAAAAATGATATCATCAACATAAACTACTACAATCAACATCTTATTACCTTGCACTTTGAAGTAGAGGTTTTTGTCAGTGGAACCTTTGTTGAATCCTTGATTTGTTATATATCTGTCCAATCTTGCATACCAAGCTTTGGGAGCTTGCTTTAGTCCATGCAACACCTTCTTCAACTTACAAACCATGTTCGACTTGTCAAACAACTGAAACTCTTCAGGTTGTTCCATGTATACTTCTTCCTCCAACTCACCATTCAAAAAAGATTGCTTAACATCCATCTGATATACTTCGAAGTCCTTGTGTGTAGAAAATACCAAAAACATTCTGATAGCTTCCATTCTTGCCACATGAGAAAATGTCTCCTCAAAATCTTTTCCTTCAAGTTGTGAATATCCTTTGCATACCAATCTTGTTTTATTCCTCACTACTTCTCCATTTTCATTCAGTTTGTTTCAAATCACCCATTTTGAGCCAATCACATTCTTGTTCACAAGTCTAGGGACTAGTTCCCATGTCTAATTCTTTTCTATCTATTGCAATTCCTCTTTCATAGCTCTCATCCAAATTTCATCTTCACATGCTTATTTTACAAATTTAGGTTCTATTTTAGAAAGTAAACATAAATTTACTTCAGCTACAACTTTGCTTCTTGTCTTTACACCTTCACTCTTGTCTCCAATTATCTGATCTTCCAGATGATTCTTCTGTACATATTTAGGAGTCCTAGCAACATGTTCCGGTTCATTTTCTTCTTCTTCTTCTACTTGTTCTTCTTCTTCTCCTCCTTATTTTCTTCAGGTATATGTCCAAAGATAGGATCATTAGGTTCAACTTCACTTATATCAATAGGTTTGCATATGTCTTCATCAACTTTCACATTAGCACTTTCAATAATCTTCCTTAATCTTTTGTTAAAGCATCTATATGCCTTGCTAGTAGTAGAATATCCAAGAAATATTCCTTCATCACATCTAGCATCAAACTTTCCAAGATTTTCATCATCTCTTTTAATATAGCATTTGCTTCCAAATACCTTAAAGTATTTCACAGTAGGAGTCTTACCATTCCATAACTCAAAAGGTGTCTTTGTGCTATTGTGTCTGATATGAACTCTATTAAGAACATAAACATCAATATGTATCTCTTCTCTCCAATATACATCTGGTACATTAGATTCTTTCATCATAATTCTAGTAGCTTTATGTACTGTCTTGTTTTTCCTTTCAACTACTCCATTCTATTGTGGGGTTCTCAGAGTAGAATATTGTCTTTTTATGACACGCATCTCATAGAATTCATTAAATTCACCAAACGTGAATCCACCTCCTCTATCAAATCTCAAACACTTGATTTTCAAATTTACTTCTTTTTCCACTCTTTCTTTGAATACCTTAAACCTATCCAAGGCCTAATTATTTTCTCTGAGAAACACAACCCATGTCATCTGAGTGTAATAATCAATAAGCAACATGAAATATCTATCACCATTCAAGATTCCAGTCTTAGTCAGACCACAGAGATCGGTATGCACCAACTCCAGCATACCAATAGAAGAATATTATTTTCCTTTAAAGCTACATCTTGTTTGCTTCCATAATTGACAACTTCTACAAATAGCGTTAGCAAGTCTTGTGATTCTAGGCAGTCCTCAAACTATTTCCTTTTTATTGATCTTGACTAGATTATCAAAGTTCACATGTCCCATTCTCTGGTTCCATAACCAACTTTCACTGATCTGAGATACAAGACAATGACCATCAACTCCTTTCAGCTGATAGATGTTTCTGTGAGTTCTTCTTCTAGTAGCAATCATATCTCCATTTCTGGATCCTTTTCTGATTTCACAGGTATTGTTTTGAAACACAAGCTTAAAGCCATTGCTACACATCTAACCAACACTCAAAAGATTATGCCTCAAACCCTTCACATAATATACATCATCAGTGCTATGCACTCCATCAAAACTAATTGAACCTTTACCACAGATCTTAGCTCCTGAATCATCACCGAACATGACTAAAACACCATCATATTTTTCAAGTTTAGTGAACTTATTCTTATCTCCAGTCATGTGATTTGAACATCCACTGTCAATTACCCAGTAGTCTTCATCCTGTCTTGCATGAAATGTGGTAACCAGAGTACCTTCCATCCTATTATTCTTAACTTTTGGAGCTCGTTTTCTTACACATTTTCTAGGGTTAGTGGATACAAATTTATTTTCCAAAGCTAAGAATAAGCATTCATTATCATCAACCTCATTTTCAGATTCATCATCAAAAATACCTGCCTCTTCCTTAACATAGAACAACTTCTTATCCTTCTTATCCTTCCTATCCTTATCCTTATAATCCTTGTTCTTTTTATGTGCAGCCCTATTCAGACATCTTGAAGCACAATGACCAATATTACCACAACTAAAGCATTTAAAGGGTAACATACCTTTATACTTTCTAGTACCTTTCTTCAACTTCCTAGTGAAGTTAGCTTCCAATTTCCTAGTGAAGTTAGCTTCCAACTCATCAACATCATCGCTATCCAGTTCCTCCTCAATCTTCATTTCCTTAAATGTTGTTTCTATCTTGTCTTCTATCTTGTCATCTTTCTGGAAATTTCTTAATTCAAATGCTTGCAGGGTGTCAAACAAGTGTTCCAAGGTGTACTTCTTAGGGTCATATATTTATTCAATCACTGAGATCTTATCGTTGTAGTAGTCTGGTAGGGTGATCAGGATCTTCTCTATTATGTCTTCATCTGCTAGCTTTCCTCCTTGATTTCTAACCTAATTTACAGTTCGTTCAACCCTGTGAAAGAAACTTGTAAACTCTTCACCATCTTCTATTTTCAAGTTCACAAATCTACGCTTTTCCTTTAGTCTCTTTGTCAATTTCACTTTTTCATTCCCTTCATACATGTCTTCTAGCTTCTTCCAAACATCATATGTAGTGTCCAATGAATTAACTTTGATTCGATCATTTTTAGACAAACCACTGCAAATCACATACTTTTCCCTCTCATTTTCTTCATAAGCAAAGAGCTCATCTGCAGTATTAACACCACAGGACAGAAGTGTATACTTATTCTCAACAGCCTTCCAGGGCTTGAAACCAAGAGAGATAATATATCCTCTCATCTGTCCCTTCCAATATTTGTAGTTAGTTCCATCAAACATAGGGATCGACAACTTGTGCACCATCGGATCTTCCTTAAGTCGTTAAGGTCTACATAAGGAACCACAAGCTCTAATACCAATTTTTAAACATGTGTAGGACAACTGAGAGGGGGGGTGAATTAGTTGTCACACAAATTAAAACTTAAAACTTTATCACTTATCAAATCTTCAACCACACTATTTTGTTATTAAATATGAGCATGAAACACAAATAATAGAAATTAAATCAACATAATGAACACTAGATTTTTATGTGGAAAAACCAATAAGAGAAAAACCATGACGAGGGTTAACTCAAAATATAAAGATTATAAACTAAATACAAACGCTCACTACCAAGGGCTCACTTCCCAAAAGAGGACTCATTGTCCAAATACAAAGGCTTACTACCTACAAAGGACTCACTGTCCAAATACAAAGGCTCACTACCTACAAAGGACTCACTGTCCAAATACAAAGGCTCATTGCCTACAAAGCACTCACTATCCAACAAGGAGGCTCACTGCCTACATATACAAAAGAGAACAAAATATCCACCACTGCAATTAAAGCACATTCACAAGATTACAAAAACCCTTGTTTCACTGTCTTCAACACAACTCTCTCACACACACACTTCTGTTCTTATGATTTGTGGCTTACCTTTATCACTTTGCATCACACTGACATACAATTCTCCACAACTCGCCTTGATTTTATACCATTCTCAACCTTAGAAACATTTACCAAGGTCAGCCACAATACAGCGTTTCATAAATTCAAATTAGGTCAGCAACTCTAAATTCCCGCAGTGGAAAGGAATAAGAGTGGACCAATAAAAACATAAAAATAATATTCTTGAATCTTCTACACACTTCCTTAATTAAATTTTATTCTTCGAATGAAGTATAAACACTAGGTCAGCCAAACCTAATGAAAACATAAATTATCAATGATGCACACACTTCCCAACAAGAAGATGACATATAGACGATGCAACACGCTTCATTATGCACAAGAATACATCTTAGAATCTTTTAGATACATCCACAGAAAAAATAATAGGCTTCAAACATTAAACTCCTTTCACTAGTCAATCTGGGTTGTATAGACACACACAGAAACACTGAAACATGATTTCTGGATTACAGAAATCCAAACCTCTTCACCAGAGCATATGAAAGACGTTCACAAGACATCTACTAGATCTGCACGATTTGAAACGAAACAAAGGAGAATTGTAGAGCAAACATATTTCTCCCAATTCACGCAACACTTACACTGTCGGTAGACCACACAAACCGATGGACACAACATCTACGTACCATCTCACTAGAAACTGAAACTCATACTATATCACCATCAGATCAACATCAACATGCCTTCAGATCCACACAAGAGAAAAATGGAGCACGTACTGGAGCACACACTAAACACACTCAATACTCTGACTTCTCTTCTTTATTAATTTTCTCAAAATCACTTGGAAACTCATCAATACAACACATCTACAACACCATAAAGGTAGCTCCATGTAATCACAAATCTCACTAGCATCTCAGCTATACATGTACAATCTACAACATACTGAATGGTGTTGACATCAATGACAAAATTAATGACAACACCACCAAAAAAACTCATACTTGCAAAAAATCCTACGTAGTATCTTTTGATACAAGTACTAATGACCATTAAGGTTAGGTTTAGATTGAATGTCAAGTATAAATAAACTATCTAGTATATTAAATAGACTATCATAAGAATGTGGGGTTGCACCATAAGGTAAAGGAATTTAGAAGATCAAGAATGATATTAATAATATTATTAATGGGATTATGTTTTCATAGAATTGTCTAGTGGACATAATGTTGCCAACCTTATTAGGTAGGATTCAGACAATCATTATAACTTAAAACAAGTTTATAAATACTACTGGATGTTCCTTCCTATGGGTTTGTGAGAATCAAGGTAATTTCATGTTGAGTAATAAGCCTAGTCCCTATGTTGATAAGACAAACTCAAGGATGTTCAATTTGGTTTATAAATAATAATTAGTTGAGTTTAATTCTAGACCTTGATATCCTTAAAGGGAAGTGTTATAGTATGGGTTGTTAAATCATATACTTGGTTGTGTTCTCCTAACTACTGTTAATCATTAATAATGGAAGATAAATAGTAACGAAACCTTGGGATGTTCAAGTTGGATTAGGAATAATAATGGTGGCGAGGTTCATTCTTGACTTACTTGGATGGAAGTGTCGAGGTATAGGTCGCTAAATGGGGAACCGCTGCATAGGTATCCTTGAGAGATCTTGAAAGGAGAATTATGTGTGACTTTGATCTGTTTGGAAGTCAGTACGTAGGCAGTCCTTGGGAAAAGGATTTCCCTATGACCTCAAGTCCGTAGGGGGAGGGTCTAGGGGGATACCTCCCAGATGTTGGTATTGTTACTACATGGTTTGACCTTTCCTCCTCCATAAGCTTCAGTTTGAGGCTAAAATGGGTATCGAATGGGTATGATCAAGTTAAGGGAATTTAATAATTTATATTTAATACACAATAGGCTTCTATTGAACATAATGAAGTAAATTCAACTAATTTATAATGAGTATTTAATTATATGTACATTTTGGGTAAATTCCATCTCGTGTTGGTTCCATGTATCTCTTATGTGTCTGTGTAATTCAACTCCATATATAGAGCTCTTTATGTATAGGCTTGTGTATTTTTTGATTGTGATTGTGGAATTCATGTTATGTATGACCTGCTCAAGAGTGAACCTTTGGGATATTTGGGTAGTGACAAGAATTCATTAGACTATGCCAATGACTAATGTCTAGGCTACTGGTAGGGATTAGTCAGCATTCACCTAGTTCACGAAGGTGAAGGTAGTGAGTTACCTTGGTTATGATATAGTCATAGCGGTTGAACGGGTAGGGACCCATCAATGTAGGTAATGGTAATTCGGGGCTAACCATGTATTGAGAGGTTTCACTAGCTATCACTGATAAGCACGAAAGTGACTGATGCCAAGTGTTACCTGAGATTGTGAAGAAGATAGCTGATAATACCACTAAGGTCACAAGGTGGTATATGTCGGGAGCTACTTCTTCTTGGGTGGAAAAACTTATCGTTGGTGGCCTATAGGTGATTGAAGTCAAATTCCACCAGGTTTGGTAGGTTCACTACTTAGGGAAACCATTGGAATGGTAGACAAACCCGCAATGTAGTATGGGATGCACCAAATCCCCTTCCCAGTTATCAGATTGTATACTTAGCCATGTGGGGTGGAGGATAGACCCGCGATGTAGTATGGGATGCACCAAATCATCTTCCCATTTGTCTAATGGTGCTGAAGACTAGAGGAAAGGATAGGACCCATGATGTAGTGTGCAATGCATCAATATTATTTCTATCTGGGATGCATTATGGACATGTGTTAACCATTGTGATGTGTTAATCAGCCATTATGGATGTGATGTACATTGGAGCTCGTCACTATGTATGTGAAGTATGTTAGAGCTCGCCTCTATGTATATGTGATGTATGTTAGAGCTTGTAACTATGTATTTGTGATATATGACAAATGTGATGTGTATGAGATAATCATTGTTGTACTGGTGACGTACATAAAAGATAATCATTGTACTTATGATATGTGTATGATTCTATCATTGTTGTACTTGTGATGTGTATGAGCTTGTCACCTACTGTATGTGTGATGTATGCTTGACATTCATTATTCATATGATATTTTGGATTATGGTATGAAATACCCCTTGTGAATATTGTGAATGTTTGTACACTAATGCTTGGTATGGACCCAACACTTTATGGCAAGTTATTATCAAAGTTATTAACATTATATTATAATTCATTGAGTTGATAGCTTACATGTACTTAATTAATAGTCATGGGTTAAAAATGAGATCAAGATCTCATGCAAGAGGAGAAAATGGACTCCCTCTAATGTTGTGGGGTGAACTACGAAGCCTCTAATTCCTACGAGGGGATACGTAGGAAGGGTCATCACAAACCCCCAAGGCTTAGGTTGTAGGTCTAGGAAAGACCTTAACCTTGGGACCTTAACACTCTTTTGTGCAAGCATATAATTGGAAATAATGAGTTGATGCCACCATGGGAGTAGAGAAGTATTGAAGTTAACACTATTAAGATTCATGGAAGGTGCTTAATCATTTAAGTTGGTAGTTGTTGTGAATGAAAAAAAAATTGTTATGCCCGAGATGGGAATTTTACAATAGGAAAGAATATGATTGCAAGAATATGTGTTGGTAGAGCAAGCAGATAGACAAGAATATCATTGCAAGAATATGTGCTGGTAGAGCAAGCAGAGAGAGTGCACATCCCTTTCCACTTCCACCCAGTTCTCTCCACCCTAGAAAATTTAAAGATAGAAGAAGATTGTTGTGTTGGCAGAGCAAGAAGATAGGAAAGAATATGTGCTAGTAGAGCAAGCAGAGAGAGTGCACATCCCTTTCCATTTCCACTTGGTTCTCTCCACCCTAGAAAATGTAAAGACAAAAGAAGATTGTTGTGCTGGCAGAACAAGCAGAGAGAGTGTACATCCCTTTCCACTTCCACCCGGTTCTCTCCACCCTGGAAAATGTAAAGACAAAAGAAAATTGTTGTGTTGGCAGAGCAAGCAGAGAGAGTGTACATCCCTTTCCACTTCCACCCGGTTCTCTCCACCCTGGAAAATGTAAAGATAGAAGAACATTGTTGTGTTGGCATAGCAAGCAGATAGGCAAGAATATGTGCTAGAAAAGCAAGCAGAGAGAGTGCACATCCCTTTCCACTTCCACCCGGTCCTCTCCACCCTAGAAAATGTAAAGACAAAAGAAGATTGTTGTGCTGGTAGAGAAATTAGATAGGAAAGACTATGATTGCAAGAATATGTGTTGGTAGAGAAAGTAGAGAGAGTGCACATCCCTTTCCACTTCCAACTAGTTCTCTCCACCTTGGAAAATGTAAAGACAAAATAATATTATTGTGTTGGTAGAGCAAGCAATAGGAAATAATATGTGCTGGCAGAGCTAGCAGAGAGAGTGCACATCCTTTTCCACTTCCACATTCTCTCCATGCTAGAAAATGTAAAGACAGAAGAAGATTCTTGTGCTAACAGAACAAGAAAATAGGAAATAATATGTGTTGGTAGAGCAAGCAAAGAGAGTGCACATCCCTTTCCACTTCCACTCGGATCTCTCCACGCTAGAAAATGTAAAGACAAAAGAAGATTGTTGTGCTGGTAGAGAAAGAAGATAGGAAAGAATATGATTGCAAGAATATGTGTTGGTAGAGCAAGCAGAGAGAGTGCACATCCCTTTCCACTTCCACCCGGTTCTCTCCACCTTGGAAAATGTAAAGATAGAAGAAGATTGTATGCTGGAAGAGCAAGAAGATAGGGAAGAATATGATTGCAAGAATATGTGTTGGCAGAGCAAGCAGAGAGTGCACATCCCTTTCCACTTCCACCTGGTTCTCTCGACCCTAGAAAATGTAAAGACAAAAGAAAATTATTGTGTTGGAAGAGCAAGTGGATAGGAAAGAATATGTGCTAGCAAAGCAAGTGGAGAGACTGCACATCTCTTTCCACTTCCACCCGAATCTCTCCAAGACAAAGGAAGATTGTTGTAATTAATATAAAAATGCTAATGGCCTATGTAATTTGATAGAGGCCATTGTAATTTTACCATTACTGGAGGTGTCCTATTCATCTCCATTATGTTTGTTATTTGAACATACCTTTTTATAAATAAGAATCATGGAGCTGATGTTCTATTTTCTTTCAGTGTTTTATGGGCTATATTTGCCATCTTTATAAGTACTACATTAATGGAAGACCCTGCAAAATGTCTCTTGCAAGTTGTTTGAATTCATAACTCAGATAGACTAGTGAGATGTCAGCTTGTTTTCTTGAATTTTATTTTTTCCTTCATGGCATTGGCGAATTTTGTATCATATTGAAAAAAATTAAATCAACTCTAACTTTTGTTACGTGGAAAATTCTTTTTGCTTGCTATTTACTTTTGTGCGCCTAGAGTGAATTGTGGACTGTGTAGCCCATGCTTGAATGCAACATACACATAGGTGATAGACAGGAGTGACTAGTTAAAAATCTCTACAATAGTTAGTGATTCATGAATATGTAACTATAAAAAATATTTTCTCAGATGTTTTCTAATTTCAATAGCCTTCAATTATTATTTTTGAATAGTGATTCATGGATATGTAACTATGCACAATCGATGATTGATATAAGTATTTGTGATTTATCTTATCCCTTTTTTTATTAGTAAGTTAAAAGATCATCTTGTGTGTTATGAATACTTAAATTTTAATTATTTCAGTTATTAATGTTCAAATACTATTGTTAGGAAATAATATCTCATTTAATAAATAGTTATTGGTTGTTTTCTTAAATTAGTTTTATTTTATGTATTTTCTTTAGTTCTCTCCCAAAGGTTTTCCTAAAAAACTACATCACATATGTGTAGGCTTCTCATTTATGGTGTTTAGATGAGTGCAAAATACATGATACTATAAATTTGAACACCAATAGTTCTTGGCATTCTTGGTGGGATACCCAACAAGAGTATGGACTTTGGAGAAAGATTCCTCTAAAATGAAATGCTTGAAGGCTAGCTCTTTAATAAGATATGTTGCATTAGAGATGGAGGTAGAGACGATATGAGAAGGGAAGATTACCCTTGAAAAATCTAGCAATTGTTCGCAGCCAAATTTAAGCTTGCACTAACCCTCTAGAAGGGGTTGTCCTTCTAATATCTTTCCTTGGATTTAGAAAAGGATGAACTCAATGATCCCCATGAATGGAGGTTTGAAAATGTATTTTTATTTATTTAAGAGTTATTTTATTTTCCAAATAGATATTTTATGTCATTTTATTTATTTAAGAGTTTTATTTATTTTAAAATAAATTTATATGTCGTCTCTTTAATATTTTTTGTTAATAGTTTATCACCTTTACACTCCACTCCTTATTGCCACTTTAATTACACCTCTTATATAATGACCTTGCAAAAAACCTCAATAGTCTACTAGTCTAGACATCACATAATTATAATAATGTTGGTTAATTATAAAAAATAAATTTGTAGTAAAAAATTATACAAACTAATTTCCAATGAATATCATATAATTTATACACTTAAAAACCCAAGCGAAAAATGAGAAAAGAAAAGAGATTATTCTTTATTTATTATTTAATATATGCTTTCATGTTGGTTGTTGCACTTACAACAAGTGATGCACTGCTTTGATTCTTTGGGATTGTGTAATAAGTAGTTAGCTTAAAATAATATTATTAGAATAATTAATTTGTCAATACTAATAGCATAATAAAAATTTATGGAATCACTTGACAAATTAGAGATGAATTATCATGATTCCTCACTCTAATGTCTTTAAAAGTAATGTTATCATGGAATCTAGCAGCGCTCGTTCCATGGATAACCCCCCTACGAAACTTGTCTGTTTCCTAGGGTTCGTGAAGTTCAAGCATGCAAAACAAGGTGATTTTCAAGCCACCTCAAAATGTGTTCCAAAGACTCAAACATTCAGTTTGAGCATCCCCCTATGTTCGCCTCGCGAAGACCTTCGAAACGAGCCCCTTCGCGAAGTCTCACTGTTTGTACTTAGTTAATTGTGAAAAATGCAGTTGCACTAAAAAAGTGCACTCGTACTCACAAGCCAAAAATTGGCTAAGTATGAAAAGTGCAGGGGTGCTGATTTTCAGCGCCCCTACATGAAAGTGTTTTTGTCAAAAATGTAAGAGTGCTGAAAAAGTGCGCTCTTACACTTTTTGTCTAGACTTGGTCATTTCTTTGCCTAGGCACGTTTCTTCACGTGTTTTACATTTTTTGCTCATCGTGCCACTTTTTGTGCCTAAATTAATTGCTCGACTTGAGTTAGGTTTTTTGTGTTTCTCATTCACTTAAAAGTGTTTTATTGTTTCATTTTCATTGTTTATGATCTTCAAACTTCATTCCTTCTTGCTGGGAGAAATCTCCTCAAGCTGAAAAACACGTTTTTGGAGAAATTTGAAGTTCCTCTCAACCAAATTTTGCGTTTTCTCTTGGTAAGTTGTTCTTCTTACTTTCTCTCCATTCTCCTTCATTATTTTGTACACGTCTTAGAGATTTACATATGTTTTTTTATTTATCTTTGTTTTCTTCTCACATTTTTCTTCTACCCACGCGTTTTCTTTATTTCACCATTGGTGTGGAGTCTTGTTAATTATTGGGCACGTTTTTCCTCTTGCCCTATTCGCGTTATGGTTTATCATCACACATTTATTCTTCCATCGTTTGTTTTGGCAGTGACCTCTTGCACATACATGTTTTCCTTTCTTCATTTTAGCCATTCTTACTCGCGTGTTTTGGTCTCTTCACATAATTCTTATGCCAATACTTTGAAATGACAATGAAAGAAACTCACGTTTTGTGAGTAGGATTGCACTGTGATTTCCATACAAACCATGGAAATAAGTGAAGATCTTATGCACTTCAATATGCATTCCCAAGTGTTGTTTTTAACCCTTTCAATACTTCCACATTGCCAAAGCGTCATTCTCAGAAATCATTGCATTATGTTTTCTTTGCCCTTCCCAAATGAAGAAGCGCACTTTTTCAACGCCATATCCATTGCTAACTTCTTTGTGAGAGATGTCATAGCGCTGAAAAAGTGTGCCCTGACATTTCACATTTTTTCTAACACTGAAGTGCAGGAGCGCTCTTTTTCAGCGCCCCTACATCAAAGTCAGAATTCTTCAAAATGTAAGGGCGCTAAAAAAGTGCGCCCTTACACTTTTCACAATTTTTCCCTGAAATGCTTCAAACTTGTCAAATTTCGTTCCAAACCTCGTTCCTTCCATTTTGTGCATCGTTTTTCCTGCCTTTTCATCCACTCCATGCTTGCTCATCATCGTTGCTCATTTCGCGCATTCCCATGCTATTTAATGACTAATGTTTGTTTTGACTCCACATCTTGCAGTCTCTTTTCAAGATCTTTAAAGTTGACTGACCAAAGATTCAATTGCTCTTGATGACTGCCAGTAAACCTCCATCTTCTTCAAAAGCGAAAGGAAAAATGAAATATAAATATCAAGGTGTCTATCTGCCGACTGTAGTGGTCTCCAAGGTGGAAGAAATAAAAGACACAGAGGTTGGCCATCAAGACTTGGTTGATTTTGCAAAGCAAACTGAGATGAAGCCTCTTCCTGACCCGATGAGAGAAATTGTACACAGTAACCTGCATTTGGTAGCTATGTTCCCTATTGTTGCACATAATACGAAATTTTTCCTTCAAGTGGCATCTCACTACATCAGGGAAAGCATAAGTGTGATTGATTCTTTTGGGCATGAGATTTTAAGACTCGACCCTGACTTCTTTGATATTGTGTTTAAAGTTCCTCAAATGGAGAAGTACATTGGCATCTCTATACAAAAAGCACAAGAATTATTTGACGCTGATCCCAACAAGGCTAAAAACCTAATAAATACCCAATGGTTGAAGAAGCCTAGACAATTTGTTTCCAGATGGCCAAAGGGATTCCTGTGAAGTGATTTCAAGGATGACGTCAAAGATATGATTACATTTTTAAGCAGAGTAAAAGGCTTTCCTGAATCATCCACTTTTCATGATTGGATGTATGAATACATCAGGATTATAAGAAGACAAAAGGTGCACATTGAAATTCTATATGACTTCTTACCTGGTGTACGCAACAGCTGTAATGAGACAATTTCCAGGTCTATCCACAAAAGGAAATCGGATGTTGGTACTTGTGTATAAATTCTTCTATCAACTAGAATTGAAGGAAAGCTTCCATCACTTCAAGCGGGTTATTGATGCTTTCTTCGCACCTTTTCTTTTTAATTTTGATCCAACTCTCGAGAGGAGAAGGGTATCTGATGAGGCCTATAAGGCGGTAAGTAAAGTTGGATGCTTATTTCTACAATTCCCAACATTTACTTATTTGAGAGTAGGGTGCTACATTAGTTGCCCTTACATGCTGCCACGTTATCCTTCAGATAAGTGGGTTCTCATGGAGATGTGCAGACAGCTGATTTCAGTGCATAAAGAACGAAGAAGTAACCACAAGTGTGGATTCAAGTTCCCACTGACAATCAACAGATATACTATCCCAACTGTACAAAATCCAAGTTTGTTTATGCTGAGATGCAAATCATGACAATCAAGACCTACAAGTATAGGTTTGATTTTGATTACCGGGATGTCAGAAAGAAATTACAAAAGGGTCATCATCACAAATACCGTTTTGAAGACATTTGGGTTGATTGTAGAGATGAAGAAGCCATTCACAAAATGGATTATTGCAGGTTGACTGTTCAGCAGATCAAAGACCTTGAAATTGCTGACCTACCAGAGGATTTCACAGATCCTGGTGATATCATGAATGTTGTCTACAATGAACAAGAGGTTTATAAAAGGTCGTTGCCTACAATTCAATGGTCTAGGAAAGAAAGTACCAACATTAGAGAGAGATTGAAGCCAATCCTAGCCAACTGCATGGTTTTGAAATGAAAAGTTTCAGAACAGACTCGGAAGGAGAAGAATCTGAAGCAGAAGCTCGCCGACAGCAAGAACTCTGCATGAAGAATAAATCAGCGGCTATTCCCACTTCTTCACGAAGAGGTCCCCGGATCAAGTTTACTGTTGGCAAGAAAGATACCCAGTCCGTCCCAGAAGGAGAAACCACGGAATCTGATCCATCTCACTCTAAAGGTAAAAAGGTTGTTCCAAAGGAGATAGATTCTGATGAAGAAAGTACTTCCAATGACCAATCCGTTAAAGATGAAGACTCAGCAGAAGTAGACTTCGATGCAAAAGAGGTTTTTGAAAGTGGGCAAGAGTCTAAAGAAGATTCTGAAGAAGAATCTAAAGGTGATTCCGAAGGTGAACTAGAATCGGAGAAACAAGAGGGTGATCAACAGGAACCCAGGCATGATCAAGAAAGAACTACATCTCCACCTGGGAATGTAGTTGAGGAAATTCCTAGAACGTCATCACCTTTGATTTCTAGTGTTCCTCATACCCCTCCAAATTCAAGAACTCCTCCACCTCCTGTTCCCTCATCACCCATTCCTACCACATGCATTCCTGTAGTTGAGATATCCACTATTCCTGCAGCATCAACCCCGCTTGATACTCCCTTGATGACAAGCATTCATACGGTTGATATAATTTCAAGTGTCCTCCATCATCCATTCCTATCCTGTCTTCACCAACGTATGATATCACTTTTGAAAATGAATTCAATCGTTTCATGAATGAGTCAATCCATGATCAGCTCAATGTGCAGTCTACAGGAGCAATGATGACAAACACTTCTCCTATTGTCACAATACCCATGGTAACTTCAGAGTTGACAATGACTTCAAAAGTGACAATGACAACTGATTTGACAGTGAATCCAAAAGTTCACACCTCCTTCCTTCCCCCTTGGCTGATATCTCAAGTGTCGAAGCAGAAGAAGAAAATTATCTCTCCAGAGGAGCTCGACCTCGAAGAGATAGTCCCTCCAAAGGCTAAAGGGAAGAAAAAGGAAAAAGTATACTCAAGGCTGAACGTTGACAAGACTGGCCATAAGTATGCAGAGATTGGAATACTGTCGCAAGAAGAAGGATATGTCAATATGGAGGACTACACAGTAACAAAAGTCCAGCTTGGCAAGGTTACCAATAAAAGTGCAAAAGCGGATGCACAAGTGACATTGGATATCTTGGCTGGAAGACTGGATAAAATGGAGCAAGCTCGCAATATGTACAAACAGAGGGCAGAGCATTATGCCACTGTTGTAAAGAGACTTTCCAAATCTCCAACTAATGCACAACCGCTGACAGTGATAAGTATTGATGACCCAACTATCAAGAAAGTTGAGAAGTTTTCCTCCAAAGGCAGGGTGTTGTATGATTTCGTTGAGAAGATCATAGAACACAGATCTTAGATCATAATTGTTGTGGACGAGAAAACTACCTTGTTGGCCAAGCTCACCACAGAGCTTGATAAAGAAAAAAGTGTACTTTCCCAAGAGTGCAGAGATATGGAAAAATGCATGTTGTCATGGTCACAGATGAAGCAGGTAAAACTCAGTAAATTGGTGGAAGTCGGGGTAATTCCTGACAAAGAAAAGTTCATTGAGGTAAGAGAATCTTTGAAACATCGAATTCAAGTAATTCAATCTCTTACAGAAGATCTCCACCAAGTGCAGGAAGATGTCGAAGGACATCGTGTTATTCTTGAAAAATCTATCAAGGAGTTACCAAGTCAACTTCTTGAGGAGAATCGTATCTTCCTTCCGGCCACAGAAATATCCCAGATCTTCAAGGAAGCCATCATGAAGTTGATTGATAGTGTAGACTTTTTAGAAGCCTCTCTGAACGTCATTTGTGATACAAGGCTCACATTGGATAACCTGAAAACGTATCTTGACAGGTGCAAGAGGTTCACTCATATGCCATGAGATCGATCACGAGAATTCACACCATTGTGGATTACACTGTTGGTCCAGATGAGAAGTTCGTGCAGGAGACCAGGAAGAAATATGAAGACTTCCGCGCCCAAAGCAAGGAAACATGAAGAAGGTTCTTGATCTCTAGTGTTAGACATTTTTTATGCATCCCTTTATGCATCTTGTAAATATTTCCTAACATCTTATATGTCTTTTTATAAATTGTAATTGCACCAAGTTTGAGGATGTAATCTTTTGAAAACAAATTACACTTTGACTTTGGTCCAAGTTAGGTGAGATCTCCTAAAATCACTCACCCAACTTTCCTTGATTTCCTTAATTAGATTCCTAGTTTTGCTCATCCCTCTTTCTATATAATATGAGGGATTTCTATTGTAAATTTATCCTTTAGTATTTTGCAACAAAGTGCTGCCCTTTTTGAAGCAGAATTATGAAACTTTGTGTTCATACTTTGTGAATGAAATTTGATCAATAAAGAAGAAGATTGCAAACCAGAATTTATGTTGGATTCGATAATCTTATGAATTGATCTCATTTGCTGGTGATTAGCTTATGGAATCTGAAGGACTCTAAGTAATTCAAGTAAAATTTGTGCTACATCCTTTATTTAGATTTACATTTTTGTTTTATTTATCTTTGGTTGAATGATCTACAAGACTTTGTTCTTGTAATTATTCATGCTTTTTGGATATTTTTGTTGGATAATCTACAAGACTTTGCGCTTGTAATTCTTCATGTTGTTCGAGGAATTGCTGCATCTAAGAATACTTTGTGCTTCTAACGTGAAAAATGATACATTCATCACAAATCCACCATTGATAAAGCTACGAAACGACTTCGTGCCTTCGTGAGCTTTCCCTTTTATTTTACCAATTTATTGTTAATCACTTCTAGTACCTCTACGCTTTGCTTTGACAAGATAGAGGTATTGGCATTACTGCTCATTGTTCGTTTTAAGTTATTGTGAATTGAGAACTTCCAACAGTGAAGCATTGTAAACATCTTCTCTAAAAAAAGAGAAGGATGAATGTAACACACCCCTCCCCAATTTGTAAGTATTGTGTACATTTTGTAATTACTTGTTTGTTTTACTATCGCTTATATCAGTAGTAAGAAGGGCGCCTCCCCTTTCTGAGAGGAGAGATTCACATCTCACATAGTTGTGGCTGAATTCCTAGTTGTGTAATCTATCGAAAATCTGATTACATAATTTTCACCCAAAAAGTAATAGTTGTAAAATCTCTCCAATATAATAGGAAGTAAAATTTACTCCAGTTTTAGCATTTCACACTGTTGGTTCACAACCGTTTAAATACAAATTAATGTTATCATGAAATGCGAGAAGAACAAAATGAAGAAAATGATATGAAACTAAAAAGATTTCATCAAGAGTACATTTAATTATGGGCTCAATACCCTACATCATACTAATAAAACTATTCACAACTTTATCCAATAGAATGGTAGATAAAATAATTTTGAAATTTAGAAACAAATTTGAGAAAAAATATGCATTAGAAAAATTGGTCAAACTATTCTAATTATACATTCTCATTGGCTCATTATTGTATTAAATTTTGTATTGTGTGATAGTGATGGATATTGTTTTCTAAGAATCACACATTAATTGAACAAAGCATGCTTTGTAGGTGATACTAATAATTTAGAGAAATGCATAATGCAATTTGAGAGTAAATGATTTCATTTATATAATTAATTATAATTAATATTTAATTATTATACTTAATTATTATACCTAGATATTAAAGTAACTAAAATTGATTATATTATAGAAATATGTTTAAAAATTGATAGGAAAATTAATTCATAAATAAATGTATTTAGTTTTAAGTTTGTTATTAAATATGTTATGATAGATGGTGTTCAAGGATTCATCAATATGTTTAATTTTTGTTAAATGATTGATGTTAATCAATAAATCTATTAGGTTTTGTTTTAGATTATTTTTCATGATTGTAGATTTAATCTTTGTTTATGCAATTGACCTTGAATTTTAAATTTAATCTTGATACATATAGACTGTTTGTATCTACAAACAAAGATTTACATGATGTCTATATTTATAATGGAAAAATTAGAGGTGTTGATGAACACCTTTGGAGCTTGCTAAGTGAGCATCTTCTACTTAGTTAAGCCTCTAGATTTGATTCCATTATTTTGATAAGATTGAAAACCCACAAAGCAATCATTGTAATATGCCTAGGCTATGCGAGTGCTAATGCCATGTTAATGCTATGATGATGTTAGGTGTTGATGCAATGTGTTTTTCCCACTTGTTAGGTGATTCTATGGTAAGTCATTGATATGCCCTAGATTCTTAGATGCTCGTAATGAAACAAAGGATTTTCTTTTTATACATCCTAGAGTGCAAGTATTTTTTTTACATTGAGTTGGCAACCACTGACTAGTTGGAAGGGGGTCGATTCTAACCTATAATTAAATTTGAATTTAAAAGTTTAGGGTGGAACTATGTCCATTTCCAAACTTCTAGAATTCACCTACGTATTGAATGGGTAAATTATTGATTGAACTTGAACTCTTAGAATCTATGAGGTCGCAATTAGTCAAGGCTCATATATTTGACATAAATATGCCACTTGTATACTAATCATTACACTCAAGGAAATAGGCCAAAGTGTGTCCAAAATGAAGGGAAAATTGCTAGGTGACATTTTTTGCTCTTATGTTTTGACTTGCATGCAAATTACCATGAAGATACTTATCAAAGTAAACAAGTGGTCCAAATAAAATTAAATATTTAAATGCTTATTAAAATGGTATAGATAAGGATGACAATTTCAGGCACACTTGTTTTAATGAACATTTCGGACCTAGATACCTATAAGCAAAAAAAATCAACATGAGTAGTATCTAACATTCATTCAAAATAGGTACAAATAGAAATTAGTTGGTAATGTTGATGAAAAAATAGTATATATGAAAAGAAACTAATATCTATTTGGCACAAGGGGAGCAATAAATATAAAAAAATATCCATTTGGCATGATGGGAGCCACCGAAACGTAATTGATATTTGTTGGGCATAATGAGAGTCATCAATAAGAACTTGATAATTATATGGACATGGTGGGAGCCATACAAAACCTAAATATTTCTTTGGGCACTTTAGAAGCAATACAAAAGAAACTAATACCCATTAGGCATGGTGGAAGCCATAAAAAAGAAATTGATATCCATTATATATATTGGGAACCACCATAAAGAAACCAATATTTGTTGGTAATAATGGAGACCATAAAAAAAAGTTGATATTCATTATGTATACTGGGAACCATCATAAATAAACTCATAGTTGTTGGGAATACTAGGAGCCATATTAATTATGAACTAATCACTACAATCATGACCATCAAAGAGTATTAGTGATATTATATATCACTTTCTAATTGGTTGTATAAATAGAATGCAAGGAATTGGAAGAGAGCAAAAAAATAAAAGAAATTATAAGATCATATAGAGCTCAATAATCATGAAACATTTTTTATTGATAACATTGCATGATAAAAAAGTGAGAAGATCTAACATGATGTATTCATGAAAACACGTGTAAGAATGGGAAAGGAAGGTGACCCCCAATGTCTCCCCTACAATGAGGATGCAAACAAATGATAATAGTGATTATTTCTAGATAAACACATGTTAGCATATATCATTGTCACAACATATAATCATGAGAAACACAAACATTTGAGGTATATGATGTGAGCATGATAAGCCTTAAGCATAGTAGCATGAGATATAACATGACAACCATATAAAAAGGTAATCTTAAAAAAGTGTGTAAGCATGATAATTATTGTGAACCATGAGATAAGCATGTAAGCATAAGGACCATGTAAGTATCATAAGATATAACCAATGTGAGTGTAATTATCTTATGATAATAAAACGATATGATAAAAATGTAACATCTAAGATTGGTAATCATGAAGGAGATGCCACCAAGTGGGGGAAAATGACATGAAAGATAGAAAAAGACATCACAAGTAAACCAAAATAATATAGGAGGTGAAGTGAGGATGAGAATACATAACAAATTATAAGCACAACAATTCCACAAGACAATACAAGATATGAGAAGTAGTGCAAAAAATAAATCTCAATCAAAAGGCAAAAGGCATAAAACACAAAGAAACCAAATTTATGTTTTTTTTACATGATGAGAATGGTTGCCAATCACTCTATAGTTTTCATCTTCCCAAATCCATAAGGAACAATGAAAAAGTAAACACATATATAACATAAGGAGGTGACGTGAACAACATAACACATGTTTAAAGTCACCTTTGTAAACACACAGAACTAAATATTTCTTTGCATCATCCATAACTAAGAACATGAAAATAACATGGTCACAAAAATAAAATGGTGTAGGAATATTTTGGCCAATCAACAATCCTATTTCAATAAAAATATTATGTTTTTGATTATACCTAAATATGCTCAATTCTTCCTAGCTAGGGACCTCTAAGTATTAAGAATTATCCTAGATTTTGATGATTTTTAACTGTGTTTCAAAATTATTATTTTAGTTTTGGCTTACCCTTGGTATTTTTTTGGTATTTTATAGAGCCTATATTTTGGTCCATATGTTTTTACTTTAATTTATTGGTTTATATTTTTATTGCATGCCTATGTTACACCTAATTTATTTATTTTTTATCATCCCTTTCTTGATTTCATTCTTTGGGTATCATTTCTCATTACCTACATCTATTTAATTTTTGGGTTCAAATTTCTCCCCAAATTATTCAATCTTTTCTCGAATTTATTTTTGGCCAAGTTTAATAGTTTTATATCTCATTTATATAAGACTTAAAAACATCTTCACTCATTTTAATTTCCTTTAGATCCAATTCCATTTCATCTAGATTACCTTTTTATATTTGAAATGAATTTCAATCTATTTTTATAATTTACATGTCTATTTTATCTTGTTGAATCTAATTATCATTTGTTTGCCTTAGATTTTATGAGTTTTTGACATGAGTAATTCAATAGAGTCCCTAAGATGATGATATGTAGCCCAAAATAACTTAGTAAAACTTCATCTTTTACATATGGGCCATCCCACAATAATGGGTCCCAAATTTGAGACATCAATTGTTTTTATCTCAAATGCAAGTAAAAACTTAAAAAACACCTTCATTTGAATTTTTTTCTTTGATCGAAGGTACCTTCATTCAAAGGTTGAAAATATAAGTAAACCTTCAAATGAAGTTAATTTCCAAAAATTAGAAAAAAAGACCTTCATTTGAAGGTCCCTTTTTAACTTTTATAGAAACCATATTGAAAGAGCTATAGCTTGCCACTCAAAGGTCACATGGTTCAATATATCTAATACTTTCTTCTTGCTATGGATTGTACACTATGCCAATTTTGATAACTTTCTACACATATCCATTATCTTTTGAAGAGCTATTTTTTCCTCTTCCAATATCTTCACCTTATGGATGCCTACAAATGATAGACATTGGACATTGAACTGCACCCATATGAAAGAGACCTTTACATGATTAAGTGCTTCAAAAACCATTTAGCCCATAATCATGTATATTATAAATCAATAAGATGCATGCTTTGCAATAATAAATCACCTATGCTCCTTGATGAACATGAATGTCAATGCCCTTGCTATCAAAATCAAAATGAAGGCAACATCATCCACACCTATTTCTCTTGATAATAATTCTTTCAATGACTTTGAAACCATTGCATTCAGTTCCTAGAAAAGAAAAGAAAAGAAAAACATGTGTTGAGTGATAGCCTCTCTCTACAAAGGTAAATAATTAATAAATAATAAACTACTAAGATTTAAATGAAGTAGAAACTTGGATTTGAGAAAAAAGGAATCAAGAGTAAAATTAGAATGAACACAAAGACAAACAAGAAGACATTTTACAAAGATCTTATATGGTCTTCCTCTCATAGGATACCCACCTGCACCAAAGTTTGTTAGAATTTTTTCTTTTAGATTGCATAGAAGATCTTAAATTTAATGTTTCTATGGCATTTGAGAGACCTAGAAAATTGAAGCTTAGTGAGAAATCATTGACCTATAAAATATATTTTCTCTATGTGTTTAATATACATTTGAAATCAAGGCATACAAAAAATAAATATTTCTTTGGGCACTTTAGAAGCCATACAAAAGAAACTAATATCCATTAGGCATGGTGGAAGCCATTAAAAAGAAACTAATATCCATTATATATAGTGGAAACCATCATAAAGAAACTAATATTTGTTGGTAATAGTGGGGACCATAAAAGAAAAGAAAAGAAAAACCTTATATTCATTATGTATAGTGGGAACCATCATAAAGAAACTAATATTTGTTGGGAATAGTATGAACCATCTTAATTATTAACTAATCACTACAAGCATTACCATCAAAGAGTATTAGTGATATATTATATGTCACTTTCTAACTGGTTGTATATATAGAATGCGAGGAATTAGAAGAGAGAAAAAAATTAAAAGAAATGATATGAAAACTTACACACTAACCAAATATATTGGCTAGAAATTACTTTCAAGTTGTAGAGGTGCGAAAGATAATAAATAAAGTTAAAATTTCCCCGTAAGGGTGTCATTATGTTGGTATAAGTTGATGAGCTATTGTTGGTGTAGATTTTTATTTTTCTAGTGGGTTAATTTATTTTCCCTTATAAGTTTTTGCTACACTTTTATAAAGATTTCTTAGGATAATAAAGTGATTTTATCATTTAATAACTAGGATATAAGGTGATGAGATGTCTCCACCCTTAAAGGGTGGAGCATTTACCTTTTTCACCACTTTATTTAATATTGGTGGTTATTGGTGGTTAATTCGTGTTGGTTGGATTTTCCACCTCCATCCTCTCCTTAGTCCTATATAAACTCACTACCTAGCTTGTATTTGTATACTCTTGCATATTCATTGTTGCATACTTTGGAATACATGTACATTGATGCATGCAGTCATTATTTTGCATTTTTTCTTTGAGCTCCTAATGTAGTCTTGTCATCTTGACATTTGCATATCTCTTAAAATTTGGGGTCTATAATTGTGTTATGGGTTGGTTCTAAGCGATGTAACCTCGTGTACCCCAAAGGACTTAGATGTTTTGATAGTGTTTCATGCATTGTAATAATGTATAATGGTACTTTATATGATTACTTAATGTGTTTACTTTGTATAAAAAAAAATTATGTGCATCGTAGTTGTCCTTTGGGGTTTGCACGATGGGTGTTACATCTTGGTATCAGAGCATAGGTTCACACACTGGGCATTATGAGCCTATTATGGAATCTTGTGTTTAGACGTCTTGCGTTTAGGTTCCACCCTACTGTCATCCTTGTTTATCCGTCTAAGTTTTCTTGTCCGTGTCAGGTTGATGATGCAGAAAACCGGCAGAAAGGATAGGACCCTCGGTGTAGTGTGCAATGCACCGATATCTTTCCTACCAGGGGGATGCATTAGAGCCCTTGTTTTGTCGTGTGATGTAAGTTTGCGTGTGGATATGTTGAATTTATGCTTAAGTTGGTATTTTGTGTTGATCTTTGTTATGTCTCTTTTTCCATTCTTGTGACCCCCCTTTCCCCTTAATGATGTGTGTAGGATGGTTGGAGGTCAAGGGTGAGGTCATGGTAGAAGACAGGTGGAAGCCGAAGGACTAACCACCAGGGTGCCTCACCTCAGTATCCTCACAACACCGTACATAGAGAAGGTCTTGGAACCCAGATAAACCTAGAGCAGCCAAGCACGAAGAAAGTGCAAGTAGGCCAACCGCTAGAAGAAATATTTGACGATGAAACCCTGGCACACGCTCTAGTCCGGATCAAGATAGAAGAAAGCAGAAAAATCGTTGAATCTAAACTTGTTACTAGGACCAAGAATCCATCAACAGTTCGAGACTGGTCATTGGGGTGTGGACCCCATGCCCCCAAGCTCACAAAAGAGGAGGTAGAATGCCTACAAGCACATCGCCCCTCCTCTAAAACGGCCATGAGGGACTCAGATGAGGACCCAAAAGAGTGTCCTATGTGGGATCGCAAGTAGGCACCTTTGTTTTTTGAACCCTTTTTAATAATGTACTTGATACTACAAGTTTTTGTTGGTGCAGGTGCACCCTTTTGTTTGAACTGGTTGACAGTATGAATAACTAGTATGAGTGATACTCTATTATAATGATTGTGTTATGAAATAAAGAGTGGTGTTTTCTTGAAAGTTGCGGTGTGGAATCTTGGCCTTTTAATTGTAAATGTGTAGGAACTTGTGTTGAAAAGTGAATAAAGTAAATTTTTTGGTGTGTAAATGGAGAAGTTAAACAAAAATATATACTTGTGTGAATAATCATGCTAGGATTTTATAGTATTTTGAGGTTAAGATGAAGTTTGAACTATTGACACTAATGTGTTATGTCCTGTCATAGTTGGTGAATTATAGATAGTTAGCTTCTTCATTCGTTTACCCATTTTATGCAATAGGAAATTTCTCTTTCTATTTGTGGTTGCAAACGATTGATTATTTATTTTACTGCATGATGTTCAATGCTAAACTTTGTACTCCATTATAGAATTTGATACTCTTGTCTTATTGCCATTGGTATTTGTTTGAAAGTCTCTAAGCTTCAGTGCGTCCTTTCCTTTCTTTTTTGGCTCGCTACTTATAGCCTGAAGATCATTATATGTTAGTTTGGCATCAATAGTAAACCCTTTGACTTACTGTGAAGACTCCATCTTGGTAGTATGGTTGCATTCAAGAATGTATATTAAGCTTTGTATTCAATTTTGGTTTCCTATTCTTTTGTGTCATAACTATGATACTCTGCATTATTATTTGATTTCATTAAGCATATCATGGTCCTTATTGTATCTTAAATTTGATGCCCCCTTATTACTCTTCATGTCGATAACCTTCACTGTTTGTACCCTTTCTTTTCAACCGCATAGTCACGAGTTGTCATAGTTTTCAATTTATGTCTTCATGCATGTATTTTTTCCTGAGTATAGGTAGCTACTAAATCTGTCAAGAACCCATTTTTCTTCTTTATGCTTGATGGAGGTCGAATTATATCGCACAACCATGGATGAATTCCCTTGCATATTTACGCCAACCTAGTGCTTTTGCTGGAGATTTTGGAGCCTAATTTGTCAAACCATTGTGGTAAATCCTTCAAAGCATAGCATACCATGAGACTTCTAGCATACCACGTTAAACATCGCTAGATCTAAATAGCCTATCCTCTTTAGGTTTTGTTGGAGATGCTCAACCTATGATAGTGTATGATCTTTAGGCGCCACAAGTTTATGCACACATGATGACACTCATTTATGTAATGCACTAAGGGAGTTCTACTGTGTGCGGAAGGTGCTACCCTTAACCATTAACCCTACATTTTCTCATTGATAGGTTTTTGCATTGTGGTCTCCTTGTGTTAATCGTTCTTACATAGTGATCTTTGAGTTATCTCTGCATTTTCATTGGTGTTGGAAATTCGATTTAGAGGGCATGTTTGCAATTCGATGGTTTTAGTTAGGTGAAGATTGACGGTTCAACCCATGAACTAGAGTTATGTTTGCTATAATTTGTATTCGATGGAGTAATACATTGGTCTAAAAATTTGATTCAAATGCTTATGCTTGGAGATAACTGGAATTTCCTTATGGTTGGAAATTAATTTCTCTTTGCTTGGTCTTCCATTGTATTCGATCATTGTTAAATCTTCTGTGTGTAATACATGTGACTTTCCATCATATTAACATTTGCAATTTTATGATGCATTTGATTATAGTTGTAATTGTGTCTGTGTTCTCTTCTTTTCCCCGGATTTTCATTGATGACTGCAAAGAATGTGTTCAGGTTGATCGGGTTTTATTTCTTTCGTTGTAGTCTATAATCAATAATGGTTATTCTCGTTTTATGTGAAATTAGCCTTTCTTCTGTTCAGGGTGTACTTATCACAGCTTCTTGCTTGTTTTCACTTGTTTTCCTTTGAGGGAGTTCATTTTCTTGTCAGGACAGTGTTGCTTGTATGGTAGTTATCCTCCTCGGTATTGTGTTCTCTCCTTTTTGTAGTAATGTGTGAGCAAAGACGTATACCATGTTGATTATTGCATCAAGTAATATTTTGAATTTGATAGCTAGTTTATATATATACATATACAAGCGTTGTCTATGTATGAATTGGTATAATGAGTTAGAAATTGTAATTTTCTAATAATATAGATTTGCATATTAGGTGTTGTGGTAATAGTAATTGATGATTAAGATTTATGCAAAAATAAATGACTTAGATTGTCTTTGTTAATCAACATATGAGGTATTCCATCATGATTGTTTTTGGGTTGTGTAGCTTTATAATTTGATAGTTCATAATTTCCATTTAGTGATAAACTCTCTTTCATAGTCATAGATTCAAGTTGTGTGGTTGCCAAGTAAATGATTAACTTTATTTTATAATGGGTAGTGAGAGCAAGGGAAATGGATTATAATATACTTTTAATGTGTAGATATATTTTGTTTATACTAATAATAATACTATGGTATAGGTTGTAGTTTATTAATAAATAGAATGATTTATTTGATAAGGGGAGACAAGTAGGAAATAATTAAATTAAGAAGTTGTTCTTACCCTAATAATTAATCGGTCGGTTAAATGAGTTAATTAGATTGTCCTTTGTTACTAACAATATCATAATTGTATCACTGTAAAGCAGCCCCAATTACGTAAGTAAGATGGTTGAGACCTGCGTGAGATATAGTGACTAGTTATGTGGATGTCTTGAGTAACCTAAAAGACAAGTGTTGAGACTTCAACAACATGGGAGTATGCCTCCCGTATTAGAGAGAATCTTATATGTATTTGTTCACTGGCTTCCAAGAGTAAGCCGAATTCTGGGGGGGGATGTAATACCCCTCGGGTTGCTGTTAGGACTTGATACTTTCTATGGTTTTTCTTGACACTTTGAGACTTTGATAGTTATTGTTTGTTGGTTGGATCGGTTGACTGGATAGTTTAGACTACTTGATGATTATGCCCCTTTATTTTATGAAATGGATATTATGATATGACATTATGGTTACTTTTGATTTGGTAATGTTTTATATGGATCTAGTAACATATTGTGATGCAGTAGACTAGTAATTATTTCATGTGGATATGATGTGTTCCGTATAGTGTAACAATGTTACTTTATATTTGTTGTCATAGTTGTTATTATGGTTTTGGTGAGGGGGAAGTGTAGCACCACTCGTTCGCGAGCAACTTGCTACACTACAATTCCTTCTCATGATGAGATGTATTTGATTATATATATGTTGTACACAACCTTGTTTGTATGTAGGAATTGCAGGAACAAAGTCTCAATTCCACCTGCTTTGGCAAGACAGGGTGAGCATTAAATTATCCAAACGGGCATGATGTTGAAACAGAGATGACAAGGAAGTCACCCCATCCCAAGTCTATCAACCCATCTTGTGTCTAGTGGTATTGTGCATCTTTGACTTTGGTCATTTTTGCATTATATGATAGTTGTCTTTTGTGAGTGTATTTATGTTATTTATTTTACGTTGGTGTTGTTATGCATTGGGTGGATTAATAGTATGATGTAATTTAAATGATTAAATAATTAAAATGAATGTTATTAGTAATTATTGGAATGACTTTATTAAAATTTAAAATTATTAAATTAAAAGCTATATAATAAATTAAAGATAAATAAATAAATAGTGTAAATAGTATTATTTAAAAAGTTGTCATTTGGATAATTTAATTTAATAGCAAGTTGAGAATAATTAAGAGAATAAAATAATTAAATATTTTAACATGTGTCAACTATGAGAGTAAAATTAGAAAAATAGAAATTAAAACTAAGGATTTCAGTTTGAAAAGGAAAAATCAAGAGAAGAATTAAAAGCACCAATGAATGTTCAGATTTTGTTGGAAAGCTGGTGATGAAGTAGAAATTTTCCCTTTCATTTTGATTTTTGGGTTTTCGAAAATAGAAGAGGATGTTTTTATTTTAATAGGAAAAAAGAAGAAGAGGTATGCATGGGAAATTTTCATAGAAGCTTTAAAAAAATATATACTTGTCTGTAAAAACCTTCTTCTTCTCTTTGAAAAAAGGTTTTTGGGTTGAAATAGAAGATTAGTCTATAGAAAATTAGATCAAAGAAACTGGTGAAGTTATGTAGAAGGAAAGGGAGTTTTTCGAAAAGGCTGGTGGGAATCAAAAGAAGGCTTCATCAACTTCTCAGCAAGCGTAGGACTCCAGGTTCCTTTATTGATCTTTCACTGCTTGTTAAATCTGAAATGGAAAATATGTTGTTCTGTAAAAGAAAAATCATTTGGGGGTTTTAGAATAGATGTGTTCATATCAATTTCCTGGGTAACAGATAAATGAAAGAATTTTTTTTGTTTGGAGCTTTTGAAAATATTCTGTATGTTTGTAATTTTGTTTATGAGAAAATTTGATTTCCTCTCTTAAATAAATGGATATACATAAATATATTTATCAATTTATACAGAAAGTGCTTGGCAATATATATATATACACTCACATACAGAGGTATATACATATATAAATATATATATATATACAAAATTAATAAGTTTGAATTTTTTTCATGGGGTCAAACTTGTGTTGGTGTCCGCATTTCTTTTTTATTGAATGAAATGAGGTTGAGGGGGGACGGTTGGGTCGTACCCTCCCCTCTCCCCCTTTTGGCAGCATTAGGTTGCCCACAGCAGTCCATAGACTGTTGTGTGCAGCAGCCGTATGGGTTGTTGTGCGCAGTCCACCACGTACGGCCGGTGGTTAATAATTTTTATTTTTTTTATAATATATATCTATATTTATATTTATATGTGTGTTTTTTTATGGGCACAATTAAATACCTAGAAAAAATCAATTAGGCCAGAATTATTTAATGAAAAAATAAATAAATAGAATATATATATATATATATGTAATTATATGTATATATATATGAAATATAAATATATAGATATATTGATTTCTTTTATGATTGTGAAATTATAAATATGACTGTAATTTGTTAATGGAGAAAGGAAAAATGATATATCAGAATTATTATCAAGTTGTTATTTCAAAATTATTTCATCAAAAATGGGATTAAGTCATATTGATTAATTGTGAATGAAATAAAATGAATTGTTGTATTTTGGGTATGTTTTGTAATAAAAATGTGTGAAAATTATTATGTTGTTCCGTATTTTGGAGTCTTGTAAATTAGATTTGGCTTCTTTATTATCATTATGTTATTGTTTTGGCTTTAATCGATGTGGGAACCCAGTTTTCTTTAGGAACCCGCTTAGGGATGTTGTGAACTTTAGTCTTCCATAGGCTTGAGTCAAGTGTTAGCTGATGTTTTATCTTTCATTTTCTCTAACTGTGGCAAGTTATTTGGCATCTTTGTTTTGAAAGGGTTGTACTGGATTTTATTGAGAATTTGGTTATGTGCTTCTGGCGAGATGGGTAATACTCACATGTATCCAATTGAGTTTGGATGTTTTGTTTGTCCTTAGTGGTTCAATCCTTGATTTTGGTGATGTTTTTGGGTCTCTAGGGAGAGTGGATCTTCATGGGGGTCGGCACACAAAGGGGCAGCCAGGATAACCCACGTAAGAGTTAGATTAAAAAGTGAAAATCTAATTAAAGAATTTAGGAGGATGGGTAGTAATAACATTAACAAGATAAGTATGGATAGCTCGTCCATTTGTTAGCGCTTACACAGACTAATGGTGGATTGAGAAGGTCGTGGTTGGCAAGATCGTTACCCCATCTTCATGGGAATCTAACAACTCTACATAAGTCACCCTATGGGGCCAATGCCCAGTGAGAGGCGGACATGATAACCATAGATGGGGGTCGGCGCCTGTTTGCAAGGCAGCCAGGATAACCCATGTAGGACTATGTGATGACACTCTCTTATAGTTTCCCCTTATGCTTTGTTTTCTTGCTAGCCTCTGGAAGTGGTTTATGGTTGTTTCCTTTTGATTTATTGATGATATGTTTAATGGTCTTGTGTTGTTGTGATTGGTCTCTTGGTTGTTGTTTGTTTATGATCTATGTACTCTCATGTTATTTCTATTGGAGTTAATGTTATTATGTTACTGTTATTGGAGTTTAGTCTTGTTGGCATCCTTGGTCGAGGTCACTTCCTTGTCATCTCCGAGCACAGGGGATGGGTTTTTCTAAAACCCACGTGGTCAGGTGGAACGTGCTCTGCACCTCGTTGGGTTCCCCATCAGCGTTCGTTCTGCACAGTGCCATCCAGATGGAGCTTGAGTCAGAGTTCTCTTGTAGCCAGATGTTCATAATGTAATTCAAATATTCTTTTGTATTGATGTATCATTCCCACATGTATGGGACATTATGATGTAAAGTCATGTAGATGAACCATGTAATGTACTAAAAGTTGATGTAATGTAGATGTACCTTTGTAATCGTTTATGACCTATGAGATTGATTATGGTTTGTAACATGTGATGTATTTATATTTATGCATTTGTATGTATGGATGTTTAGAGGAGTTAATCTTGTTCATTATGGATATCTTTTGCAATGATCTAATGTAATGACTATGATGGATGTGAAAGTTAGTTAGGTTATTTGGCTTTATGTTTATCTTCCGTTATGGGTTGGTTCTAAGCGATGTAACCTCGTGTGCCTCAAAGGACTTAGATGTTTTGATAGTGTGTCATGCATTGTAATAATGTATAATGGTACTTTATATGATTACTTAATATGTTTACTTTGTATAAAAAAAATTGTGTGCATAGTAGTTGTCCTTTGGGGATTGCACGATGGGCGTTACATACTGTTATGTTTGATGCATACTTGAGACTATGTTGGTGACTGTTTCACCATGTTTGCTTGGTTGGTTGACAGTTCTACTTATCGAACTTATTTATCTATGACACTGCTACTATTGCTTATGATATGTGGACATATGTGTTTGATGTTATACGTATGCAGTCATTTACTTGTTGTTTAATGATGATGTTGTTTAGAATATGGTTATTTCTTGAAGTTCAGGTGAGAGGGATGTTGTTGCATCACTCATCCATGAGTGCCCTGTTGCACTGCAATTCTCTCTCACGGTGTGTTTGGCATTGAATATATATATGTTGTTTCGACACTTATTTTTATGTAGGACTATAGGTATCAAGCACCGACTCCACCTGCATCATCGGGTCTGAGCGTGATGCAGGAGAATCCAGTGGTGTGAGGGCAATCTTGCATCACCCAAAAAAGATGCTTTCCATGTATGTTCCTATTGTTTTCTTTTTGTAGATATTTTTGCATTTCTGGATACCCTTTTCGTCGAATAAGAGTTTCCAACTTTCAGAACTGCTTTTCTACTTTTTCTGCTCAACTGCTATTTTTAGCAGGTGTGAATTTTAAGGCGTGTGAAGAAAAAAATTTATGGGAAGGTTCATGATGGAAAAATAAGAACTTTGGCGAAAGAATCAGGTCAAGATCATTCACGGTTTGAAAGTTATTCAAATTCCAGTTTCTACTTTTTGCCCTGAAAAACCTTCTGAGTCCAGTTTGAGGCACTAAACGGTCCCATACGGGCCCAGAAATCGTCAGAACTAGCGAATCGGGTTCTTAGCACATTCTTCACTCTGAGACCTTTCTGACGGTGCAAACGGTTTGAGAAACGGAGTCCCGAATCAAAAGTTATGGCTTCCGGAAGTTGGCCGATTTTTGGAAAATTGCCAATTTTCGAATTAGGACTTAGTTTTTGAATTTCAAATTGTACTTTTTGGTGCCAAACCACCAAAAATATTATCTCGAGTGTTGTTTTTGGCTCCAAATGGAAAATGGGTCTATTTATGGGCTAGTTTCTGATTTTTGAGTAACTTTTTGGGGAAAAGAGTTTGCATGCTGCGAAAGGGGAATCTGGGTAATTTTCTGTAAGTCTGTAATTTGCATGTAATACAGAGCTTGAGGATTTGAGATCCTCTGCATGTAAGAGTTCCATGTTTTTGAATAAAATATTATTCTCTATTTTGTGAGTGTTATTCTATATCTCGGGTTTTCTCCCTCGTTAGGTGGTATCAGAGCGAGTTTTCTTGAGCATGTGGACAGATTGTCGATCGTGAGGCAGTTCGCACCAGGACCGTGGTTGTGGGTTCGAGGTATTCAAGATGCCTCCAAGAGTGATGCCTAGTAGGCGTGGTGGTGCCAGAGGTTCCAGAGGTGGTAGAAACACTGGTGGAAGAGATCCATTGGCGGGGTTTAGAGCCTTGAGACAAATCGATGCATTCTGAGGGAACAAATGAGAAGAGGAGTTAGACACAGGAAGGAGAGGGAAAGATGAAGGTGGAAAGATTCAGATGTAGAAGAGGAAAGAAAGAAAGAGATTGAGATCAAGACCAAATGCGGCTAATAAGGGTCATTTCAAATATCAGAAAAAGACCCAGAGTAGAAGTCCTCAGTTATTCTGGAAGTCTAAACCCGAAAGAGTTGATTGACTAGATCAACGAGCTAGAAGAATATTTTGAGTATGAGAAAATAGAGGACCTAGATCGGGTTAAGTTTACAAAAATG
>VDFB02350088.1:0-23574 GCA_007258455.2 Sequoia sempervirens
TTTATTTAATCAAAGAGGGATAATGGTAGGCTTAAATTAAATAAAGTTAAATTATTCAATTTAAATGGATGACCTTAGAGATAAATCAAATAGACTTGATTTATTTGATGAATGGATGAATATGACTTAATTAAATGCATGATGCTAATTTTGTATGTCTACACAATTATATGTCCCTCACAAAATTAGATTGTGATAGAGGATAAAACATTTTTGTTGAAAGGTGTGCACCCTCGGTCTCCTTGCACTATGTAGCACAACACTTGGGTTCTTGGCATTGCTTAACTACCTAATGTGGATTCATTAACTCTGATGGTTTTATCATGCATTAACAGGTCGATCTTTTGGTGCAATGACAATCCTCTGTGCAACAATTAGTATTAGAGCTCAAGCCACAGTTTTGAACCCCTCACTTATTTTGGGGGGATTGTTTCAAGGTGTACACAATTGGTCTCCTATTTCCATGCAGCACAATGCTTGGGTTCGTAACATGGCTTAACCTCCTCCTGTGGATTCATTAAATTTGACATTTATATTGGGCATTAACAGGTCAATCTTTTGGTGCAATGACAACCATCTATGCAAAAAGAATTATTTGAATATTTCCACAACATGGGGGAATAATTAGATCTAAATCATACTCTTGAAAAGAAATGTAGAGTGACTTTTGGTGGTAAGTAAGGATTCAATAATTTGGTAGAGGATGTAGCCATCAAGTTTATTTTTATATTCTCTAGTCCCATTGACTTTCTTTTGCCATCTATGGACATTTATAAAATTTCTTCCTTTGTTTCTATGAGCAAGCTTGAAACAATGGATAAAATATAGAAGGTACTCACAGACAAGTTAGAAGTATCTATTGAGATACCAAAAGCAAATGAAGAATTAAATAATCAAGAATCTAAGAAGAAGCCGCCTTATACCACCCAAGTTGAATGTGGAGGCCAAGATGGAAATTCATCTGTATGAGGGTGAAATTGATGATAAAATATTTTACCATTGAATTGCTTAGTTAGAGATATATTTCAGTTTGAATAACATTATTGAAGAGAAAATAGTTCCTTTTCTAAAATTAAAGCTAGGTAGTCATGTTTGAAATGGTTTCTATGTTGTGTAATCCTTGGGAATGAAGAAAATATCATCAATTGGGATGAATTCAATACTTTGATTAAGAAATTATTTTATCCTATTTGTTATGAAGAGGATAGTTATATTGATTGATAATATTTGAATGATGGACAAAGACAAAAGGTGCAAACCTACACAACCATATTTTACAAAAAAGATAACTGTCTAAATAGGAATAGATGTGATGGAGCTTGATGCACTTATGAATAGCATATAAATGTTGCATAGTCTAATTTTGATAACTATGCCTAAGGACATTGTTGAGAGTTTCTTTCAATAGAGATAGGTCACAAGAAAAATAGTTTTTTCTTTATCTCCAAATTAGTGAAACCAACAAAGTGGTCAATATAGTTCCAACTCTAAGTCCCAAGGGTGGAGTAATGTTACAGCTACTATTAAAAACAATACTAAAAAATATTGTAGCAATTGTGATGTTGAAGTCCATGCATGTAAACTATGTTACAAATGGTGTTGGAATTAGAATTACATTTGTGGAGAAGAAAGAAAAAAACAAGTAAACTATTATTTCTTTAAAAATTAAATAAAGTGAATGCCATTCCAATATGGATAATGAGTTGGTTTATGATTCTATATAGATAGATGTATATTAACAACAATGAGGCTCAATGAAATTATGTATCAACAAATGAATAATGTTCAATATGAAGGGTAGAGCAAAGAAAAATTTGGTGTCATTGCTTAGGCTACATCATTTCACTTTGTTATGACTTGTTTTTCGTTTTTATTAATAAAATATCATTCAAGAGACAAACTTGAATGATTGATTAGTTAGCAACCAATTTATTTATTTATTATCAAAGTAATGGTTATGTGTCTAAATTGATGTCTTTTCAGAAGAGTATTCCCATTTTAAAAAAGAAATTGCCCCATTTAATTTAAAAATAGAAACTAGAAACTAATAGTATGCCATTTCAAAAATACAGGTAAATTTTCTTATGAAATTGCAGCATAGATCAATGCATTAAGTCTTGCAAATATTTTAGTGTAAACACACAAATAGCATTGAGGTAGTAATAATATTATTTTGATGTTTCTTAAGCAGTTCTACAAATCAAAATTGGAGAGACAAGGCCCAATCAAAAGCTGGACAAAGGTAGTTACATAGTTTACATATGATAAAGCATCCCACTATATATCTATCATCTTAATGGGAGAGCATCACACTTTCTAAAAAGCAATATTTAATTGTTGTTCTAGATATGGGTTCTTCTATCACCAATATTTAACTGTATGTTCTTTGTTGCTTCAGTGACTTTTGATCTCTATTATTTTTATTCTTCACCATCGTAGCCGATCCGATGTCTGCAAAGCTTAATTTAGATGGCTACTTCCTTGTTAATCGAGAGCAGACAATTGGAAGGATTGAGATCTCTATGTGCAACGCCCATGTCATGGTAATAGGCCACACCATTGCAGAGCTACCACATTAGTCATTTCACAGTTTAAATTGCTCCCTGCATTATAGATACTGATGCATGTCTGTGTTGGATAGAGCTGACAATATACCCGTGCAATCAGATACGGATATAATATTATGCCTTAGAAGAGCCTAATACTCTCTGCATAAATCATCTATGAAGACTTGGAAAAGAAAAACTATTATTTAATATACTTTGAAATATGATAACCTTGAGCTTACGAAAATCTATTATTTAGTATACATTGAAATATGATAGACTTGAGCTTGCTGCTAAATCCATTTCATCTTCCATTGGACAATATGCATTTTCCCTTGTTCTTTAAATCTGTATTGACTCTTCGTAAATAAGTTGTGCACGTCGTATCTCTTGAAACAAAGACTATTTTATTTTCTAATTGCAGTTTGAATCCCGAATAAGATTTCATATTATTGCATTAGCATGTACAATTATAAAAATAGGGAAAATCAGTAGAGACCAAACAAATAAAAAATGTGAATGAGATTACTGATATAGATCCAAAAAGAAATATATACATATTCAGTAGTATCTCTGACCCGGGCTATAAAACCTATGAGGCCTTAATAAACCAAGCCATGAAAGTCCTCTACATTTAAATTTTGAATGGAAATACCAATTGATGAAGTTAAAACTTGCAACACATCTACAGCATGATCTGATAAATCTGTCAATGTAAAATGCCCCCAAATCTGATAAATCTGTCAATGTAAAATGCCCCCAAATCTATAGATTGTGATGTTTAAGAACATCCCTTTAAAATAAGGTAAACTCATTTAGAAAATAAAATTGATACATTTAAATTAATTAATCAAAATATGTGGTGCATGACTATTAAAATATAGCCAACCTTTATTGATGAACCTATGAGTTTGTATTCAATCAGAAATAAAAAAAATATATTTTAATTTATTTTATAATTCTTATTGTGTAAGTAGTACACTTAATCTTTTTAATAGAAATTAGTTATGCCTTGTATTATTAATAATATTTCATTTTTTATTTTAAGTTTATTTATTTATTCTTATTTTTATTTTGTAAGATATATGTGATTTTAAATATTTATTATGTTTGATATATCTTTCAATTTAATTAGGATAGATCTAGATTTTAACAAGTATCTTTGATAAACATTTTTAGTATACATATATATGTTGGAAATAGAAATATATGTTTTTAGAAAGGAGGTGTATTTAGTAGTATTGTTATTTAGCATTAGACATCTTTTTAAGAATTTAGATTCATGTATAAAATATTATTTAAGATTATTTTATGATTTTCACAATAGGCTATTTTGTTGATTTACTACAATTAGATCTTGCATAATCTAATGACGCATTAACAAAATTATTCAAAATAATAATATGATAATTTTTATGAAAACAAATAAACACTCATAATTATATTATTGGATGACCAACTCATCTCTACTAACTACTTATGCAGAAAAATATTTATAATCTTCTATAAGAAATTTTATATTCCACATAACTTGTTTTGAAAAAGATAAAATAATAGAGAATCACATTTAAGAAAAACACTCAATCAATATTTTTTTAAATTAGGGTAAGGAAAATATTATTTTCTATTACATTTTTCAAAGAATTAAAATAAAAAAATAAAAAATAATGTATTAGAGTTCCATTTTAGAAAAACTTAGATCTCCATTTATTCAACTTCATTACAACGAAGATCGTCTTAGTACCCATGATATGCTCATTGAAAATAAAATAGACCATTAGAGGGATAAGTGCTGGGTTTTCAAAAACTAAAAAATGAATTCCACTCGTGCAGTGGGGATGGGAAAGAAATTGTGGTAGTCACTTCGTGCACTAATAACTAGCAGCTTGGTCTATACCTCACTATTAGTGATATGGCAATTGAGAAAATGGTCTAAAAATAATTTTCATGATTTAAAAAATAAATAATTGTATAGAGTGATTCAATCAAGATAACACCCAAGAATATGTTAAGAGATATTTTATTGATGTTTTCAAGCACCAACTAGATGGTATGAATGAGCATAACAACAACAAAAATTCATACTATAGGGATTTTGTATGACTATATGAAAAATAATGGGAGGGGGCAGAAAGAATCCTCTAGAAGCTTAGGGATAAAGTCTACAATTTTGAAAAATTGACATATAATCTTAAAGTTTTTCATCCTTTTGGGCATGATGGAAATGACTATGTTTACTTCAAGTAATCCAATTATGGGTACCCCTCGGATCTAGCAACCACTTCCCAAATTTAAACCTTCATAGATTTAGTCTCAAATATCCAATTTAGACAAAATAAAAGAAAAAAAAATTCTTGGACTCTCTAAACTCAATGATGAACTCATATTTCTTTGAACAAGCTTCAAAATGAATATACAATAGAATCCACAAACACAAAACACTCAAATCTAGTATTCTATCAAGATTTTATGATTCTCAAAATCATCATTCAATACAAGAGAACAACATAATCATCTTTTCAAGATCCACCAAAATTTAAAATTCATATATATCAACTAAGACTAACAAGAACTAATCCCACAAGCTTTGATACCATATAAGAGTTGATATTGAATACTCTAAAATATCCATGATTTGATTGAAGATTGTAGCAACCCAAGATAAAAGGAATTTCAATGAAGATTCAAGAGAAATCAACTATTAAAAATAATATTATTCTATCAAAGGGTGAAAATGATAAATTTGGAAAATCAAATCCCCTTGGTTATATAGCGAAGGTGATACATAGAATTAGACAAGATTATCACAAATGTCTTAATCCTATGTCATGAAAGAACAAAAATAAATGACTTAGAACAAAAAAAGTAAATGACTTAAGACACAAAAAGTAAATAACATAAAATAATATAAAATCTAATGCAAACTAAAACTTCTAGAAAGATTCATTAGACCTAAGTAAACATGTGGATAGGATATACTCAGTGAACTAACTAGGTAAAACACCTAATTTACACTAACACATACATATATTTGAAAACATTTATATAATAATTAGCTAATGCATTATTTTAAAAAATACTATATTTGATTGCATGATCATATAGTTAGATAATGTATACAAGTAATTATAAGAAAGAAAAAAAATAGTAATGATTCTATGTTAAGAGCTTGTAAATAGTTATATGTACTTGGAGATATTAAATTTTAATCCTATTTGAGAGCACACAAAAGACACATTCACATGGTTACCTTACATAGCTCATTTCTTATCATGAAGCCCAAAGAAACATTCTCCTTTAACTATCTTGGATATTTATGCATTTTCATTATTGTTAGATGCTTTTAGATGAATGATCATTCTAGAAATCAAACGATCATTGAATTGGAAGTAAAATTTAATGGTGAAATTCACTCGCCCATGTCATTACGCATTTAATTTCATGTTAGTTTCAAGGAATTTCCCTTGATAGCACTTATCTCAAGTATCTATCATTTACTTCGTTCTTATTGATGTAACATTAAGTTTATTATGTCACTAATTATTTTTTGTGCTGAATAATAAAATAAATATTTTGTTTATCTTAACTTCTGTATTCTCAAATTAAAAACAAACAAAAAAAATTGTTGTGTACGATAACATAAAGTAATTTTTTAAGAAATTTTATTAAAAAATAATTTCTTAACAAAATAAATTGCTTTAAAAACTCATATTTACTCCATCTGTTGTATTCGCCTTTTGTATGATCTCGAAATGAACTTCATAATAAGTCTCCTCATCTTACTTTCATAGAACATTCCAAATTCAGTGTGCATCATTATGTGCTGCGATTTGAAGCAGAAACTGCAATAAAACTAAATTTGTTCAGAAATTTATGTTACGACGGCCACCATATGTAGGCGCCCTCAAAAGGCACTACCGATACATGATAACGATATGGATCTCGATATTTTATTGCCGTTGCAAGTTTTGGATCAACTTCATCCATTACAAATTTTCTCACCAGTGTTCTGCTTCCATCATATATGTTGATTCCTTCTTCACCAGCCACCACAGTCCATCCGCTGTTGTTGACTGAAACATGCTTAATTTTTTTAGGCAAACAGATATCCACTCTACACCACCTCTTGGAGTTTATATTTTCTTCTCCGTTCTCTAATTTCCACATAACCCCGCACTTCTTGTCAACCAAAACTAATTGACCAACATCACTCCCAGCTAATTCCCAAAACTTAGTAGTAATTTTCGGGAAGCTGTAAAAAACCCTATCCTCAAAATTTTGATATGTATAATCTTGAGGGGGTGAAATTTTTGTCCAGCGTTTCTTGGAAAGATTCAATTCTAAAACCCCTCCATTGCAGGATTTATTTTCCAACCAGTAAAATCTTCCTCTGTAGTAAACTCCCTGCCCACGAACTGAATATTTACGTAAGTCTTCAAAACTTAATTCAAATGCATCCCAGGACCTGGATGATGAGTCATAGACTTCAACCCGGGCTGGGTAATTGCCCACCACCATTATGAATTGTTCGATGGAAGAATCAAACGCTTTTCCATGAAAACTAGGGCTGCTGTCATATGTGCCTGGAATTTGATGGTCTATTTGACCGTTTTTTGCATTTTGGACCGTATATTATAACCTAAAAATTTATTAGACCATATCATTTGACTTGCTATATTTTTATATAACCGTAAAATTGACACTTAAAATTATTATTAAACCGTAAAAATTTATTGTATATATATATAATAAAATAATTTTTATGATAAAAATATAAATTAGTTTAGATTTGGAATAATTCTTTCTAATTTCACTTTATATTAATATATATAATTTATTATAAATATATTTATTAATTCAAAATTTGTTGAAAATAGAATATTTTCAAGATTAAATATAGTTTTTTCTAATTTTTTAAAGATTTTGACATTTTTACTAATAGTTATCATTGCTTTTTATTAAATATATGATTTATAATATTTATTATAAAAATTATATTAATTCAAAATCTTTTTAAAATAGAATATAATTGATTTTAACTTTTGAATATTTTAAGGACTACTTTCTACATAATTTGTGAAACTTTAATATTAACGCATGCATCTTTACTTTATTTTCCTTTTACAAATAATTATTCTCGGCTTTGATTTTTTTCAACATAATACAACATTTAAGGATTAAGCATTCTTTTTTACAAGCAATTCACTGGCTTTGATTTCTTAAAGATTTTTTTACAGGCAATTCACCGGCTATGAGCATGTTGAAATTTTAGATAATGAGTTGAATAAGGATTAAACTATTTTTAATTTTATATAATTATTTTGGATAGGTTTGAAATTGACAAAAAAATATTATTTTAGATAGAACAATTTGGGGATTGAACTATTTTTAATTTTATATAATTATTTTTTGCTAGATTTGAAATTGCTATTTAAATGTGTTTTTAGATAGACCAATTCAGAAATTAAATTAATTTTAATTTTATATAACTATTTCTTGGTAGGTTTGAAATTAATATTTAAATGTGTTTTTATGATATTTGCACATATGAAATCAATAAATTAATTTATAGTCAACTTATTCTAGTTAAATATTAAATTAAATGTTCATTGCAACTTTACAATTTCAGGAATCAATCAACAAAATAGTAATACAATTTTACAAATTAGAAAGTCAAAGTTGAGTTTGTATAAAATTATGATATTTTTTATTGTTTATTTCCAGGCTTTAAGAAGTATGATTCCTATAAAAAAATACTTAATTAATTTATATGATACATAATATTTAAAAAAATCAAATTACTTGTGTAATTAAAAATAGAAATTTATAAAAAAAAAAATCACATTTAATATGTATGATTAATAAAATCAATAATATTTTAATATAAAAGATTTTATATAAAGTATATAATTAAATATTTTTTGACAGCTTGAATTTTTCTATAAAACGAAAGTGACACGATTTAAATAAAAACCGGGCTGAAGGTAAATTTCTATGATGTAGGGTGGCCATCACCCAACCCCGTCATATGGGAGGATGACAATGCCCTTTCTCTCAGTCAGAGATATAAAAAGTTATCACCATATTTATAATTATAAAACAAACAGAACATGGTGTTGGATAGGAATCGGCTATCCAGCCCCTCAAATGCACCTATATGGTATGGATGCCTTGTATACATCATAACTGGAGTTCATTGTTCTTTCGATGACTTAACTCAATTGCCCTCCTGGTAGAGACAAGACTCCAGTTTACTTTTACTGTAACACCTTTCAAAGGGAATCGCCTATCCAGCCTCAAATGCACCTCAAATGCACTCTATGGTATGATGCCTTTATATACATCATACTGAGTTCATTGTCTTTTCTCGATGTAATTTAATCCTACTGTTCTGTAGAGACAAGACTCAGTTTATTGTAACACCCTTCAAAGCCATAAAACTGCAGTTGCTCCTTCCGCCATTTCCTCCTTGAACTGTAGTTTGCCCTTCCAACCCTACCGCTTTCTTTGAGCAGCCATTTGATAGACTTGAGCTCATCACAGATGATTTCTCAGTAAAATGCAAGATGATTTCTGAATAGAGTCTAATGATATCTCTCCGGAAAATCGCAAATGATTTCTGAATAGACTAATGATATCTCTTGGAAAATCTTCGCAATCAGCGCGGAAGTGAGATGTTCTGCATGTCGTGTAACCATTGTTTTCTAACTCAATAATGTTCCTCTCGTGGTTTTCACACTGATAAGCAAATGCACTGTCAATGCGGCTATCAGCCTTGTTATCGTTGGCCATGGTCAAGCTCTTGGAATATTTACGTAACTAGTTAACCATGTAACTTAATCAATTGATTTTCGATGAAAGCCGAGTGGTGTTGTTATCTACCTGAGATGAAAATTTACATAAATCAGTTGGAAGCTTCTATGAAAACTAAATGGTGTATCCCTTGGATATTTGTATGAAGAGAGGCCTTACCATTGCCACTAGAACTATGATGATACAATCTAGGTATGTCCTATAATTGCTCCTCCTCGGCCTTGTAAATTAAAATACACATAAACTCCTATATCCCTACATATATCTCTCTACCAATACCAAAATGAATGTGTAGTAAGAACTAAATTTACTACTTGTATTTTGGTATTTTACTACTAACATATAGGATACCTTAATGTAATATAGGGTTGCTAAGTTGAGTATGGGAGGTTGTGATATCTTTCTATTGATTGTTCTATACTTCTAGGATAATAATGGAAAGGCCTTGACCAATTTTCAACTCCTTTATGATATCTCAAAGGTCCTAGGAGGATTTATCTTCAATAGTAAATGATTTTAATGTACATACATTCTTGATGAAATTAATATTTAGTCCATTCATTTGTGTGGAATGGAAATATAGTGTACATTTTTTAAATTTACTAGTAACATTCTATTGTTCTTGTATTTTGTTGTTATTGATAGCATAAGTAGAAATTTTAAAGATGGGGTATGAAAGTGGAAATTATTAGGATCCTTGAGGTTGTTGATAATGAAATTGTGGTACTATGAAATTTGAATTTAATATATTATTAGAGTCATACATACAATTGATATAAATATCTAGTTTTAATTAAAATTTGCAACTGCTTAGTTAGTTTAGCCCAACACACATTTCTACAATCTTGGATTTTATTTCTACTCTATTATTAGTGCATTTAAGAGTGAAAATTATTGGGCTTTCCTTTGTAATGAAATAATGCAAATGGTCTTCTTTATTTTTTCTTTCTATTTTTTTGTTTGTTTTAGGGTTGAATGGATATTATTGTTGGGTTTACTCAAAGGTTTGGTGTTTCCATGGGCTATGGTGGAGTGAACTAGAGATTAGCTTGTAGGACATTGCTAGCACATTATGTACATATCTATAACAAGTCTTTCTCAAAGATCTAAATGTGAAGAGGTGACTTTCATAATCAAACAATTGTCCTTATAATTGCATCATGTAAACTAACTCATGATGTATTTTTTCCCACCAATTTCCACACTAACATTTATTTTATAGATTACATTATTAGCTCTTCCCTTTTCCTACATTTTTCTCTCTTGTTGTTTTGTAGCTTTGATATATTTGCAAGCATGCTATGGAATTTTATTATATCTAGTGATAAATTAGGATAGATAGATGAGATTAATTATTTAATGCTTACCATGAATTATACCATGTGTTGTTTTACCAAATTTCATCTTATATGCTTTAATGGAATGTGTAAATATAGTTGTGATTATAAGAAAAAAATCAATTGTGACATTTTCTCTTCACTTTTAGTCAAAGGCCCCATCAAATTTATATTTCATAATTAAGGAAAATTGTAACTATAATTGTGGTTTTGTAAGTTAAAGATTCAATGTTATTATATTTTATATAGCCAGTTGTGGTAATTCATTGGTTACTATAACTAACTTTATTCAAATATATAATTATAATATCTATTTCAACATCAAACTCTAGCGCATATGGATAGTTGCTTCCTATAAAGGGTAAACAGTTTGGAGCCTATGTTAGATCTCCAATTGATTGTGTATTTCAATGCCACCCCTCCTATGGTATGAGGAGTTTCAATCAATCTACCCCCTGCTAAAAATTTTCTTCTCTTTAGCTTTCACACACTCACCTACTTGAGGCTTACATTTTGTTTTGGCCTCCTCTCATCTAAACTTTTGGTATTTGGGGCATTGTGTTCTATTTTGGCTCCTTGCCTACAAATATATTTTGTAAACTTTTTGTAAAGCATTTTTGTCATCCACATGTAACTCTAAACTTTTATAATATATATAATATTTAGGTTTTTTCCTTTATCTAAAAAAAATTATAATATCTATTTTTGGAGATTTAGATTAGGAAAAGCTATCTAATTTGTATATCTATAGTAGATGTATAAATGCACATATACATGTATCTTGTATATATAGTTTAAATATCTACATATAACACACAAACACATATTTTTAGATATTCATGTATTGTTAACAAATATAATATTACACTTGCACCACAATGAGGTGCAATGGTTACGTCGATAGGCTGATACACTTTTGTATTATATTTTGAACATGTAGGAGCGGTGCAATTTTTTTTGGGGATGAGCTTATGTGGTCTATGGGATTTGTCTTGAAGACCTATACAACAAAAGGAATGGGGTGGTTAGGTGCATAGAATAGGCGTTGATGAAGTCAAGTTGTAGAAGCAATTTTAAGCACCATGGGAATTGGGGAGAGATATCGAATGGATAGGGAGGAGAGTTGCATACCTTGTTTTAGGAGAGACATAGTTGTTGTAAGCGTGCCTCCTCTCGCTTCCTTATGATTGCAAATGGATTGGTTTGCATTTTGGAATATCTTTCAAAAGAGAATGGTGGTTGAATGTGAAGATCATTTAATGATTTAACTCTAGATATGGTTGTAAATGTTAGTCCCTGACTATCTATTTTACCAATATCAATTGTTGACTTTTGCAATGTTAGTCCTTGAGCTTTGTGTATGGTAATAGCCCACGCCATCGTAAGCGGTATTTTCCTTCTATTGCCCAAGGAAACAGGTATGATTGGTATGCTCTTAGGGTCATGGTCATTCCATGGGGGTCCACTGTAGCTATTGAACCTTGTAACAACATACATGGGAACATCTAGTGGTTTGGAACCAGGGCTGTAAATGATTTCAAAAACTTCACCAAGAGCTCCATTCACCAAGCCTGCTTGTGTCCATATGTTGGATGTGAGCATGATGTGTTGCCCTTTACAAAGCAATACTTCTTTTTCAAGATGTTCATCATTAGTTGCACTATCTATTCCATGCCTAGTACTTGTCGCAGCACTGATTGCAATTGGACGGTTCAATGATTTTAACATTCTTCTGTTGTGTAGTCTAACTAAATCGTTGGTAGCAAACAAGTGCATTGAGCTATCAAACTCTTCTTTTTCTCTTGATGTGAGTTACTTGTCTGTGCGGGTCATTAAGAGTTTCCAATCTGCTTCTGTTGCTTCTGCATTCCATATGTTTTGCAATACTTGATGAATTTTTTGTTGTGATGGAGTCTCACCTTGATGACGAAAGACTGTTTGTAAGGTGACAATAGTTGTAAATTGGTTCCACAATGTTTTTGCAGTTGAGTGTGTTGTGTACATAGGTTTGTCCATCACAGGTGGAAGTTGGGCGAGGTCACCAATTAATATTATAGACACTCCACCAAAGTGTAGATGCTGGCGGTGTGGGAAAGCCTCATGTAGCCTTCTGTCTATTTTTAGTAGCAACTTTGGACCTATGAAGCTCATCTCATCAATCAAAATATATCTTATATATTTCATATCTTCTTGAAGTGTTGTTAATGCCTGTCCTTGTAGTGGGTGCATGTCTTTAATAGGGATCCGGAGCATTGAATATATAGTTGATGCATGAATATTAAATGCAGCTACCCCTGTAGGAGCTAATGTGAGTAGTTCACTTTTTTGTTGTGGGCTCTTACTTGTGAGAGCTTTTCTTATGTAAGCAATAAGGTATGATTTGCCTATACCTACTGTTCCTTGAACAATCATGTGTAATGGTTTTTCTGAGGAGCATTTACTATGGTCAATGATAATTGTGAGTGCTAGTTTTTGTTGCGATGATATTGTATACTCTGGCACATCCAAGTTGCTTACCATAGTGTCTTCTTGGCTACATGCCTTTTTCATTGGGATGAAGTGGATGGCAATTTCATGAAGATCTTGGGGTACTGGTAGTTGATCCCATCTATTGTTGTTGTCAAACTCATGCCTACCAAGCATCTCAAGTTCATTTAGGCCGACATTGTTTAAGGGACCCATCTGTGAAAACAATTCCCATTCATTAAGTTTTGTTGTGTCCCTTGTGGCAATCTCTGTATCGCTCTCATCTTCTTCTTCAGTGGGTGCTTCTATTTCGATTGTGCGATTAAGATGCCATACATCATATTTGGTTGCATTCATTTGCTTCCAATTTGCAATTATTGTATCCTTAGCAAGTCCTACTTCGCCTTCTATGCTTCGAAAATGTTTGTATAATAGTAGCTCACTCCAGCAAAAAGTTTCAAAGTTGTTTGAGTCCTCATTTGGGATGGTATAGAACTTTGGGAAAACATTAACTATCGCTTTTACCTCTCTCTCTTTCCATTTGCATCCTTTGTGCCTTGCAGAATAGGAGAAAGATCTTGCAGATTCGAGTAGCATTATTGTTTCCATTTCTTGAGGCCGATTAATGTAGGAATGCAGGTAGCTCGTGTGGAGGTGTATTTCATCTGGTTGTCTTGTTATTCATTGGAACACTTTTCAGCCAACATTCAAAGATGTGAATGGCCTATTACAAACAACAAGCGGCAATTTTTGAAGCATATGACATGTTTCTTGTGCTCCTATATCACGCTCTGCAACAAGCTCTGTCATAAATTTTTGATATGCTGTGATAGCTGGGTCATTTGTTCTCTGGCATGCAGATATTCTTGATAACATATCAATACAAGACTCAGATGTTCTTTCTGCTTTTGATGCATACTTTGCAATGTATTTTAGTACAAGTGCTCGTGAGATAACTAGTTGGCAATCTATGTTGGCTCTCCATATCAAAAGCATTTCTGGATTGTGTATGTTTAGCCTATCATCATTCCTTGTAGGTCCATATTCTTTTTTGCCATTATCGTCACATGACAAGGTAGATACAGCTTGTTCTTTCCATGGAGCTTTGTATCGACATTGTAGTTGTTTCCCCTTTTTGCGTAAGCATGTCCCCTCTCTGCATTTTGTGTGCCTCTGTACATGGTTGATTATCTCCTCATAGTCATGAGAGGGATCTATAGCTAATATCTGAGCTGTGTCTAGCAAGCATGGGTCATCGTGTTGGGGACGATAGACAAGGTTGTTTCTATGTGAAGCAGGACGAGGGTTCCAAGCACTTACATACCTGTCGAAGAATTTCCTTGCCTGTTCAACTTCTGTGTTGTTCTCCCAATCAAGTTTATCCATGTCTGGTGCATTTTCAAGCCAAAGGAATCCATGCACATGTGCAGTTCCTCGATGCTGCCATTCATATCTATACCAATAATCTTTTACACCAAAAAGCTTTTGGATGACCTCTTCACGGAAGATTGTAAATCGTTGGTGGAGATATAATGATGTGGTGTGGGGGTTATTGATTACATTGTCAAGACGTTGTTTATTTGTCTGCATCTCCATTGTTGTGTCATTTGAAAGCAATCGTTGTAGGTCCGGCCACTTTGTGTCTGCTGCACTCAATGTGAAAAATAGAGTGGGAGACCCTATTTGGTTAATCATATTGGTTAGCTCATAACGACTCTTGTTCCAATATGGTCTTGTGCCTCGCATTGAAGAGCCAAAGTGCATGAGTTCTTCAGCTAATTGTGTGTCAGGGAGGCTTTTCAAGTGTGCACGAAGGCTTTCAATAGTTGTCGGGATGTTTTCTTCTGCATTTTTTTTAATGAAAATTGCTGCAAGCCCTTGGCTATGATGTCGCAACATAAGATTGAACATAAAATATCGAAACCTTGGATGCCTTCCAAACCTCTGGTCATGGAACCTTATCAAGTGTAGTGCATACTCGTGCATTCGGACTTCCCTACTCCGCGTTGCATTTGTAGTGCAACCCCATTGGGGAAGAGGGTTGGGAATGCCATATCAAGCAAGCCTTCAGTATTGTATTCATTTATTGGTGATGAGTTCATTTCAGGCCAATCTATAGTGCTATTTGTGTTGTCCTCAAGGTCTAGTGCTTGCTTAATAATTTCTAGTTCACGATGTCTATTTGGCAACTTAGCCATGAATGATGATGTGTGTACTATGCTATCCTCAATTTCATCTTCATCAATGGTGTTCCAATTATTTGGCACCCCTGCACACTCGTTAGTTTCAATGGTGTGCAACATGCTTGAAATATCCGTGCTAACTTCAGGAATTTGAGCCAAACCATCAACACTTATGGAAACATCATTATAGTATGGGTCATATTTCACTTTGTATTGTAATGCATCTCTGATGTGAAGTCTACTTACATAACAATCATAGAAATGGCCTTCTGTATGCAGTCTTCGAACTATGAGCACATCCAAGTCTTCTATCCTTCGAGGGAGAACTTTTGCAATGTTTTTGATATCTTGTGGGAAGCTAATTGTGTGACCGCTATATTTATATTTCCCTCCAGGTGCATGGGCTACTTGTAGTACTGGGTTAACTCTAGCAATGAGCATTTCCTCCACTTGGGTCAGTCTTCTCAGCACATCAGGTTGTTCTCCTGGGTCCATGTTGTTGAGTGAGGAGAATCGATGTATACCTCTCTCATTGAAACATCTTTTGCAAGTAGCATGAGGGTTGGATGAATGAAGAAGCATCCCTAGGTATTTTTCCTTGCATATAATGCATGTTTTCCTATTGGAAAGCGCATCTATCTTTTGTCGAAATCCTTTCATTATTTTTATGAAGCTAGTAGTTGTGTTGAATGATGTTCGATCTTCTGGGTCTTGTTCTATTTGCATATGTTGAGCTTGCCATGCTTGTTTCTCCAAATGTTTAATGTGTTTCTTTGTAGTTATTTCCTCTCTATGATGAGCATAGTAATAACGATTTCTCTCACGATCTCGTAGTCTCTGTGCTTCTGTTTGGCGGGGGTCGATATGGATGGGGTGCAAAAATTTTATCTGTCTTCGGGTGGCAATTGCTTCTTTATGCCTAGCATAGTAATCTTGATTTCTTTTTCGGGTCTGTTGTCTTCTAATCTCTACTTGTTTCAAGCTAGCTTGACTTGTTTCAGGGGAGGGGTACTCCATCTGTACAGTGGGAATGCAAGGCTGAATTAGTAATAAGAGAAGCATAAACATACTCAAACAACTATACGTGGGATGAACACAACATATCTAAAGCTTACAATGCTGAAAGAAGAATGCTTAAAATTCATGTATGTACATATGTTAAAACAAAAAATAAAAAATAAAAAAATGACATATTCAAGTCATAATTTTTAGAACTAATATCTATTAAAGTGTAGTTTTAAGATAGTTGTAGATTCCACATATATATAGACATAAGCAAATAGATATAAGCAAATAGATTCATGAGTGCTGCAATGCTAGAAGTAGACTCCACATATATATAGACATAAGCAAATAGATACACATTGTTACATTTGTTTTATTGAGATATTATTGTTACAGTTATAATTGAAACACATAATATTGAAGCCTGGAGTAGAAATATAATTTTATAAGAGTCATATACATGACATGGGTTGGGAAATGTAAACTTAGCAACTTATATATTTCTATTTGTAGGTAGACGTGACACATGTGGTTGGATATTTGAATACATTCTTTTGCTTGAACAAAACTATCAACTATAATTTTATAAGAGTCATATACAAGACATGTGTTGGAAAATGTAAACTTAGCAGCTTAGATCAACTATAATTTTATAAGAGTCACTACACATTTCTTTGATCTTGGAAAGTAAGATGTTGCTCTCTGCAGTGAAGTCAACTTGCTCAACCTTTGTGATAGTTTCCTTCAAGCGTTCTTCATTATTGTATGTTTCATTTCTACATGTCAAAGTGAACAAGTATTTTTTGTTCAACACGTCTCTAATTACCTGTTGAGTATCCCTTTCTATGTCATCCTCAAACTGTAGAGAGTATAGCTTTTCCGCAGACATTCCCATGAGTTCTGTTGCTGCTTCGTCGAATGCAACTGCCCATAGCATATCTGTGTGGTCCTGTAACCTTATTTGTAGTATGTACCTATAATTACAAGAGGTACATGCTACGTGACACTTTGAGCAAAACCACTTTCCATCTTCAGTCTGCACCAATCTTTTCTTGCACTGTTTTCCTGATAATTCATTAGGGCACGCCGGATAGCAGAATGATTCAGATTTGATGAACAACAATGTTGCATTTATTGTACATTGGAGATGGTGCACTCTATGAGGAATTTTTCTCGAACATCCCTGATTGTTATTGTAGTGTCAGGCATAGATGGGCTGCTAAACTTTGTTGAAGGTGATAGAATATTAGCCCCACTTTGTTTGAACCAAGTTTGTAGTTGTTGTGTCTCTTGTATGTCAAGGTCTATAAATAAATTTGTATTGCTTGATGTACTCAACACCTTTCCATTGTACTCGCAAACTCGTCCATTTTTAATAGCGAGAACAGTTGTTTCTTGTAGGTGATACTTGTCTTGAAGATGACCACCTTCCTTCTCTGCCATCGTGCCCCATAGAGTGATATCTATAGTTGCCCCAGTCATGTCCAACAAGGATATTGTGCACCTTAGGACCTCTGTCCCATCTCTTCTCCTAACTGTGGAGCTTGGGCTAACACAAGTGACAACTCCAATAACATCAGTAGTTGAGTTGCTACTCTTCTTTGCAAGTTCACTGATAGGTGTAAATGAGAATACGTGTTTTGGAATAGAATTGTCATCTTCACAAAGAGTGACCTTTGACTCTACCAACAAGGAAATTTCTAGCCCACTATTTAACCTATTGTAAAGCTTATTAGCAACCTTTACTGCACCACCAGAAAATGTATAGGTTTTTCCAATATTAATATTTTGATAATGAAGATCAACAACTTCATTGAAACAAGTCACACGTGTTTCAGTCCCTTCTCTGTCAATGATGTCAAAGGTAAAAACTTGACCAGTACCTTTTTGGGTATTGTACTTGTGGATATCCTTTTTGGCAGTCACGCGACCTTTAACAGTCCATCTTGGTTGGAAAGGATTCAAACTTTTAATAGGCGTAATTGTGACTGGTGCTTCCATTCTACTCCTAGAAGGATTTACACCAAATAATCTTCTCACATGAGTTGATACTCTAGCAGTGCTAATTGTCTCAGGCTCTGCATGTGGATCTGAAGATTTTTCCATTTCCTATTCTATATGGTGCTCTGGTTCCATATAAAGTGAAGTAGGATGACCGATTATAGACTGGTTTGTAGAAACAATCTCAAGGTTCACAATGACAATCCACCTATACATTTGGAACACAAGAGTAAGAATTACTAATACAAGGAAGAAGCTAAAAAGTTAATAATGATTTTGTTATGGGAAATTTTGGATTCCTTTACTCACCGAGACCCGCTTGGTCTGGGGCAATTATATTTTGTCATTCGTATTATGGATCCAACTGTAATTTCACCAGATTCTATGTAATGATTGTACTTCTGAGGTAAAGATGCTTTTTGTTTGTAGGCCCCATCAGATATTTCTACCTTGTAGCGGTTGTTACATTCATGGCCATGGCCGAAGTTTGAAATAGACAAAATTTGCACATTAGGTTTGAACCCTTCATTCCCATCATGGATAAGTTTAATTGCATCTGTGGTTAATATTGTAGCCATGGTCTATGGAAGTTGACTAACCCTGCAAAATTATATTACGTGTAAGATAGTGTTTGCATACAATTGGCGGATGTTCTTGTTTTAGAAAACATAGACCTCAACATAATGTTGAGCATAAGAATACACAAGTGGAGTACATCATTTTCAAAAAAAAAAAAAAATGTGAGGAGCAATATTTTTCCTCAATATGTACTATAAGATCTATTCAATAAAATTAGTGCTATGAAGATCAATATGCACAATGGTGCTACAATGTAAACATAATATATAACTATATTCAACATTGAATATATCAAAGGGTTTGAAAGAAGCATACATATGACTATGGTACTTCACATAGCTAAGTGTTGCAAGAGTGAATATTTACAATGATGATCAAATATATCATCATTTTGAGTAGCATTCCAATATATATTTGGTAGACTTAAGGTTATAGTTCAAGATAATATTCAAAATAAGGGGACACAAATATTACAATAAGTTCTATTCATTAAAATTAGAACTATAAAGATCAATATGTACAATGACATTACAATGTAAACATAATATATAACAACTAAGGGTTCAAATATAAGGTCGACCACTAAATCCATTTCGCTCCACATATAGCTATTTTGAGATCTTCATTTAGTTTCACAAAAACATCTAATTTGTATCATACTAGTAATCTTGATCGACATATTGAAAAAGTAACTACCTTCCAAGAAGTTAGTTGAACTTCTTAGACCATATATCACTCAATAAATCTTGGAATTCACGCTTTAGTTCAAATGCATTGGCCACTCCATAATATTGACAATACTTCAATTCACACAGGAAACCATCAAATAGCTCAAGAGCTTCATAGGTCGCATGAAATTTTTGGACAACTTCTTGCACCAATTCAACTTCATGATCCTCCACATCGCTTAAATCTTGGCTTGTTTGCATAGCGTCTTCAAAAATTTCATGACAACTTGTCAAGACATTGTTTGAAAAAGCATCAACATTGTGGTGAGGGAAACCCAACCAATCCATAGATGTTGAGTCAGTTGCTGATAGAGGTAACTCATGGGTTTGTGGTGAGGGTGTATTGGAAGTAGAACCACTGCTTGAAATAGTAATAACATCTTCAAGTGCTCATGCATTAGCCATATCCTGAAACTATAATTCAAAATAGCGATACTAATATTAAAAACAATTGTCATTAACAAGGGCATAGGTATTGACTAAGACCCAAACTACAAGCATAAATAAGTCTAAAATGTTCTATGAATTTTATTTTTTGATGGACTATTTTTAAATGAATAAAAACTTTAACGTATTCATACAAATGGAGAGTGAAAGTGTAATTTTCTTTAATATTATATAATAAATTAATATAATATTATTTTGTAATTATAATAAATTATTATGAATAGCATACTAATATTAAAAAACAATTGTCATTAACAAGGGCATAGGTATTGACTAAGACCCAAACTACAAGCATAAATAAGTCTAAAATGTTCTATGATTTCTTTTTTTGATGGACTATTTTTAAATGAATAAAAACTTTAACATATTCATACAACTGGAGAGCGAAAGTGTAATTTTCTTTAATATTATATAATTAATTAATATAATATTATTTTGTAATCATAATAAAGTATTATGAATAGTATTTTGTAATTACAATATTATATAATAAATTTAAATTATATTATTTTGTAATTATCATAAAGAAGCCTATTGACTAAATATATTGATTGATTTGACAATTTGAAATAAACAAAATAGTTCTATTTACAAAATGATTAAGGATTTTAAATGAAGTGGAAAATATTATCATACAATTCATATATATATTTCAAAATATATAAAATTATAAATTAACTTTTTTAAATAAATGAAATAAAATAATTTTAATCATGTAAAAATTAAATAAACTTTATATAGATTAATTAGATAATAAATTAATATAATATTAGTTTGTAATTATAATAAATTATTATGAAATATGTAAAAACTAAATTTGTTTGATGGTTCTTGGTTTTTAGTTTTTACGAATTGTTAAAATTTACTATTAACCTTTTAAATAAGTCTAAGAGGTTCTATGATTTTTTGTTTTGGTGGACTATTTTTAAATGAAATAAAACTTTAACAGTATTCATACAACTATAGAGTAAAAGTGTAAGACTTTTAAATTATTAAATAATATAGGAAATTATTTAAATTTTATTAATTATAACACAGAAAATTAATTTAATATTTTGTTATTATTTTAAAAATATAAATTTTAGTTAATAAATATAATTAATTTTTTTAATAATGTATAGATGCAATAAACAAATTTAGATTGAATTAAACTTCACATGGTTGTTTAATAGAAATTTAAATCTATGTATAATTCACTTTAGAATGTGACTATTCAATAGAAGACTATGAGGTTATATGAGCCTTACAAGGACTTGACCTCATAATATATCAATATTTAGGAATAAATAATCAAAGTAGTATCTTCATAGTCATAAGATTTAGTGTGAAATTTGTAAAAAAAATAACTATATACAACTATAGAATTAAAATGTTCATTAACAAAATGAAATAATGATAAAGATGCAACATGTTTCTTAAGCATGATATAAATTTCCACTATTATTCAATTTTTAAAAAATACTAAAAATCAATTAATAATAAATATATGTATTTTTTCCAGATATATGTTGAAAAAAACATTTAAAAACCAAAAAAAAGGAAAACCTAAAACTATTAATTAAATAGTGAAACAACATTCTAATCCAATTTTTTTAACTCTTATATTGTACTATATTAAATTTCTAAGAACAACTATTCTTCTAAAAATATAAGCAGGCCTTGTAGTAGCAATTGGGATTTGAGATTTATTTGTGTAATATATGTTATACTTATCATAATTAATGTTTAGTTTTGCTCATTTTTTTATGTAAACGGTTAACAAATTAAAGATTCAAGATCTATAACTGTTTTAAGGAAATATAACAGCTCCTTTGATGATGAAGTTGAACTCGTTCGCACATTAAAAAAGATTAAAGAAGGGCTTCATTAATCCTTCTAAATATAGGTGGAAGGGGAAAATTCAGCTAAAATAACAAGAATAATTCAGAGCATCTATTTAGTGAAAAAGTAGAGAAAATCTTTTTAATCCTTTGTACTCTCTAGTCAGTGAAAAAGTAGGGTAAATTTGTTATAAGCAATACTTCTTGTGATATGTTAAATTAAAACAATTTGTGAAACTCTTATATTAAAATATGTCACTTTTATATTAAACATCTCATTAAGAATAATCCATCCATCCTTTCACACTACACCTTTACACATACACACATAGACTTCGTTTTACCCGCTGAATATAATATCATCTTGAAACTTATAAGAAACAATCACAATTCATTCAATACATTGTATTGATGAAAAAGAAACCTCACTATAACAAGTGATCTGCATAGACTCTGGCTAATCCTAGCATACACAAGGAGGCAACGATGAGCAGATTATAGGGATACACAGATAAGAGCATTGATAGAGTATTATCCAATCTAGTACTTTTGCAGACACACAAGAGGCAACATGACCACCTACTTTAGACTAATTGGGTAACTTCTCTATTCACGGATCGACCTTTGACGTTTTGCATTCGCCAGTTGAAAACTTACCTAATCAAACTAGCGTACAATGAAATGAGGAATGAGTTTTCCGTAGTTCGAGTTGAGAGCGATGGCATAGATGGATGGCACATAAAATGGATTCATTGAAAAGGCTTTAGAAACTTTCAAGTAAATGCAATTAGCAGGCGTAAATGGGATGCCACAATTTCAGCAAGATATAAACAAAATATTTTACAAAGAAGCTCTCAAAATCTTTGAAATAATGACACACTCTGAAAGACGTCCTAACAATGTAAGCTTTGCTTATTTTTTAGGCATGTGGGTCTAGCAGATGGAGCTGCTCACAACTCACACATTAGTAACTCTTATTGCATTACATATAAAGTTGGTTGTTAGGAGTGCGTGGTTGGCCTACCTACTCGTGCTAGCTGACTTAGGGACACCCTAAACCTTAATACTCCATGCCAGTTGTACCGGTTGTGTCTATGGATTAGACAAGAAAATAGGCCAAGTATTTTCCATTTTTAAGGCACACAAGGAATGCATGGCCATTTGGGTAGTGCCGACTTGGATGATGAAGGCCGAGATCAATGGAAATCTTAAGTTAAACTTCTAGCAAATCTATTTTTCAGTAAACATGATTTTCTCAAATAGATCACTATCTCCAAAACATGAAGGATAGACATTTGATTGTCGATTATTATGGTGACATGCATGATACAACCGTTGCTTGCAATAGTAAACCTATTAGAGGGACACAAATAAAATGAATCACCACTCTTTTGAATGATATAACTCAATCTATACATCAATGTCCTAAAGCCGATTGGTAAGCTTTATTCAAAATCCAATAACTGCATGAATCAAAAGACTAGGAACATCCAAATGGTATCCAAGGAAATAGTGATGTGGCTTTCCATTCACATTACAGCAACTTACAGCAACTTACGTGCAACAAATTTACTGAAACAATACACAATACAATGGAGTAAAACACAACTAAAAAACCAAGAGATTCACTGAAACCATAGCAACTGAAT
>VDFB02350090.1:0-30145 GCA_007258455.2 Sequoia sempervirens
CCAGTTTCAGAACCTTCACCTATCCCAATTCACATCGAATTGGATTTAGACTCTCCACCTCGCAGTGGGTCTTCTACACACTCACTCTCATCAATACCTCCTGTCGCTAGTGCAGACCCTTCTAGTAGCATTAGCGGGGAGCCAATCTTGGGTCGGCTTCGACTAGGAAGGAAGAAGGCAGCCATCTTATGTCATAATCATTGATTTTGATGACATTTACCGGGATCATGGAGAAAGAGTTAAGAACATGGTTCACGTAGAGAGAAACACTGACATGGAGATTGTCGTTGAGACTGCCGTACCTCCACAGGGGAAGAGCTTGGCTGAATTAGAATCTCAGGATTTTGAAGTTATCACAGTCAACCTTGGTTGCAGCACACGCCAGACTTAGGTTGATCTCCTACAAATTGCTACGGACAGTGCCAGGGATAGAATACTGAAGGACGGAGAGGATAAGGCAGCCCTCAAGGCTGAAATCAGACAGCTTCGTCAGTATATTTCTAGCCTTGTTCATAGACCCGATGCCATTAACACACTCCGGCCGATGCTTGAGCCTCCAGCAGAGCAAAGTCAACTCAATCACTTGGTTGCATATGGCAAGTGTTTGGAGGAATGGGAGGAGGAGTTCGTTGCTAGAGGCCATACTATGCTTACAGAGTTATATCAGTTGCGGTACAATGCACGAGAGCTCCGTCTTCGTCTTCAGGATGAGGAAAGAGATATGGCAATTAACAAACCCAGGGATGAGATCATGATTGCTCACCTGAGTGTGGCTTATGATACAGTCACGGATGCAGAGGACAGAGAGGCTATCTACTCTTGGAAGACATAATTGGTTTTCAGGGCAAAGATAGAGGACAGTTTAGCATCAGAGTTCGCTGAGAGTAGAGAGTACGTCACTATTGCACTCCGGTTTGTGAGAACTCTAGTATCTCGCTTACCGTGCCATTATCAGATCGAGGGTGGTGCCTACGTGGAGCTTACCAATGTTCAGTCAGAGCTCCAGGCACTCATTCATACCATTTTCAGTGGGGAGACCGTTGGCTGTAAGATTACTCAGCTTACAGTCATGTCAGCATTGTTCGATGAGGCAACGAGGAGTAGGGGCGAACTTCAGTCTCAGATCACAGCTGGTGAGGATATGCTGCATCGACATAGCATTCTCCGATAGAGTCTCATAGCTCCAGATAGTGATACAGTTAACAATCTCGTTGAGGGATTGATTGCTTTCGAGATCGCGACCGGTAAACCTTCCGCCTCGGATAGACATTACACACACGAAGTCGAACTTGGTGTTACCCTTTCAAGTTAACTCGATGTTGTCATCACATGCATACCTATTCTGAGATTTGCCTTTATTTACTTGGAGTTTCTTTTAGGGTTTTCGTTAACTGATGATAGTCTTCCAATTAACTTGCTTTCAATAAGGACGTGCATGCTCGCACAATTGTCCATTTTTAGATTAGATGTTCCAGTTAACTGATGGTAGTTTCCCAGTTGACTGTATAGTTTACTTCATTAGGGTTTGGCGCAAATCTTGCATGCATTGCAAGAACTGTAGATGACTCAAGGTGATTTTAGGGTTCCCTACACCTTGATGTATATAAATAAGAGCTTTTGCTCATTTGTAAATAACTTTTGCTTGAGAGAGAAATATATGCTGCGCCTACCTTGCCCTCAATATTACTCTTTTGGTATTTGTTCATGTGTCTTCACTATTGCAATTAATTGTTATGCCACATAGGGTTTCAAGAGATTGTAGTGGTGAATTCTTTCCTTAGTTTAGATAAATCTGTTTGAACATCTTTATCATTGAGATCAATTGTTATGCCACATAGGGTTTCAAGAGATTGAGGTGATAAATCTGTTTTGTGTCTATTTACCATTGTGATCAATCGTTATGCCACATAGGGTTTCGAGAAATTACAGTGATAAATCTGTTTTGTGAATCTTTATCAATATAATCAAAGGTTATGCCACATAGGGTTTCGTGAGATTGTGATGATAAAGGCTGTTTTGTGAAGACTTTGCTATTTCGATCAAGTGTTATGCCACACAGGGTTCCATAAGATCGTCTTGGTAAATTCTTAAATCTGTTTTGTGCCCAATAAGCTGGTTTAGATTGAGATGATAGTTGCGCCACCTTGCCCTCAAGTAGAGAATCTAAACCCGTTTATCGTCAGTTAGTCAAACCTTGCTCCGTTTCCTCTCGCTCTGTTTTCCTGAGGAGATTGGATAGATTAAATTTAAGTTGTAGTTAGTAGATCTGCAAAACCAGAGAAAACTCAGCTGCAACGTATAGGTTCTTTCAAGAAAGCCTTGTGCCTTTACAGCTGAAACAAAAAGACAGGACATAGTTTAGCTTATTTTCCTTTGCAAGTATTTTTGTCAAAGCACAACGAGGGAGCTTCCCCTCCTAATTTGAAGAGCACTCATTGCGTAGTGTACACAGGCTGTTCATAACAACTTTTACTCCAGAGGTGTTAGTTGTTACGCCAACAGAACCTTAACACACAATTGCTGATTACAATCCTCTGTTATGAAACTCTAAAACACATGAATACATTCAACAAAAATGGGCAAAAGATGGCAATGACAAAGTACTCCCAAATGATGGCAATAACTATATATGTTGCAAACTGTTTGCTTTGAACAATCTGAAACAAGAAGGAATGTTTGATATAGACGACAATTTCCAGCACCCTACAATGGTATAGCGACCACCAAACTGTACAGCAGCAAATGCAGAGATAATAACAACTTTCCAAAGGTTGTGTAGTAGCAAACTCACAGAATATGGGAACAACAAACACCTAGAAATAAACACCAAATACTGGAACAGCAGTACGAATAAATGGCTATGCCACAGTGGGAATCACACAAAAATTTGAATGGTCACGCTGACCATTGTATTGACAAATGAATTGATATTTATAGCACTTTGTCTGGTCACTAAATTGCTTGTGATAATTTGACTAAGAACTTGATATCATCAATGAGGCATGTGAAACAAGTTGAATTCCCATGAAATCCTCTAAAATGATGGCCTCAAAATGGCATAAAGATCACCTACATCAAAAAATTCAACCAACGCATTCATGGCAGCATAGCATTTTCCATCATCCACCATTGAATTTGAACTTGGATTCACATCCTTAGGATAAACAATGTTTCTTGGGTGAGAAAGACCAATCTAGTAGTTGCAAGAGTAAAATTTGGCACTAATGGTGCTTCTCAGAAGATATAGGGAGTGCAAAAAGCAATTTGGAAGAAATGCAGAAGTTGGAAGCAAAACAGGATGTCGGGAAGGGAGATGCAAGATTTTATATCACAACTAGAGATCAGATCTGGGTGGAGAAATGGAAGTCCTAAAGTATAGAGAAACTCCATAAATGGGGTGAATTGAAAGAAGGAAGCATTGTGAATAATGCGAGAATATACATTAGAATGAGATGTCCAAGTTGGAAAATAGCATGTTTAGAAGTTCGGTTGAACTTTGCACAAGAAGAAACAGATGGAAAATCCTAAGGAAACCTTAGCAAGATTTCAAATCAGAAGTGAACATAGGAACTGGACATTTGGGATGGAGGTTTGGATGTCCAAATGTGCAAGGGAATTCCGCAAAGAAGAAGGTGGGAAAACCTTGTGAAACAGGATGAAGTGGATGAAGTCAAATGTTCGGTAGCTAGAGGAAAGTCTACAAAAGGAAAGTGGAAGAGAATGTGGGGAAATTTTGTGGAAGTGGACAAGAGAGGGATCAGGAGGATGGACAAATATTTGGATTCTTATTGGGATACCATAAAAAAAGTGAAGCAAAGGGAAACGAAGGGATGGGAGAGCCTGAAGGACCATGCAGAACTTTAAAGCGGGTCTGCACACTAGAACCAAATATTGGGCAGGGAAGAAATGTCTAGATGTCCACTAAAATCCGCAAGACTATAGAAACACCAGAAAATGACCAAAAACACCCTATACTTTGAACTTTTATGGATATTGGCAACTTCCAACATATGATAGGAAAATGTCATGTCCCCTTCTCAAGCATAAGTTTTCAAATGACCCATAGCCTAAGTCCATAATTTTTCCATATGCTAACTCGGTGGTAAAAAGGGTAAATTAATTAAATAATTAAATATTTAAGAATTCAAAGACAACTTATATGTAATTATTTTAAAAGATGTTATAACTTATAAGTGATTAAATAAAGTTTTGCTAGGCCCATGGTGCAAAAAAGTGATAATAAGGACACTTAATCACTTAGTTTATATTTAATTTTTTAGACAGAACTCCACAATTGTGGGAAAATGAGGCCTGCAGTAGAATACAGCAGCAGACCAGAAACAAGTGACCCTCAATCCTTGGCTGCCACCACAATAGGAATACTGGATTTATCTTCCTTGTGGCTACCATGGGCTGAGGAAGCAACAGACTCCTTGTTTTATCAATTCTTCTTAAACCTGGTATTTTTTATTTGAATAGTTTATTTTAATTCCCTTCATTAGTGTCTTTACGCACTCTCAAACAGCACTTTTGCATTATGTAGCTGTTTTCTCTTGTTATAACACTTGTGCTACTAAAAAAATTCTATTGTCACTGGCAGATTTTTGAAGAACTCATTAGGTTGGCAAGACTATAACTCTTCCTCGTTTGTTGTAAGTATTTTTTATTTTCAATATATGTAATTTTCATTTATCAAAAGAAAAAATCCACATTATAAGCTAACTTTTAAATTTTACCATATTGGATGATTGTATCTAAGGATGTCACATGTAGAAGGATTCCATGAATCCTTGATTAAGCCAGAAAGCATCATGTACATGTGTAAGTCCTTTGATTGGCTTTTTTTATTTATGTAACATAATTTTTTCTTTGTTTGTCCTTTTAAATGAGCTAAACGATTTAATATGAGACTGAATTATCTATGGGTGAAATCTTAATAGCTTTCTGGTTTTTCTTAAAGGAAATGGAGTTAGATGTGTCTTTTAAGTTTCCTCTAAAATGCTACTGAAGAAAATATAATTTGATTCTTGCATTCTCTTCAGATGAACCAAAATCTGCAGAGTAACTAAGTTACACCTTTTCATGGGTGATCTCTGATATACAAAATGGAAGGAATGCCATATAGAAAGCACTGCAAAAGATAAATAAATAAATAAAACAGCATTGCAATAGTAACACTTTCAAATCCATTTGATGCACTCCAACCAATGGCATAAGAATCATAGGTTTTGGGTTTGGTTTATATCTACAGCTCTATTTCTGACACTGCTGGCAATAATTGTTTTCTCTGGCTACCAGTTCACATGAATCTTTATTTATAATATAGAAGATCAAGCTCCATCCAAAATCCCGTAAATGTAGGAGTGGGAAAAAATGAGATAGGGGAACCATACCATTGTGTTTTGGAGTGGAACATATCCTGTTGATTAAAAGCAGAATCAGATTGTCGACCAGTAAAATAATAAATGCTTTGTCCTCCTCTCTGGTTGATAAGCCCTGTACAGAATCTAGAAGCAGATGTGATATTATAATTCCGTATTTTCATGCAAAAAGGTGAAGAATAAGCCTAGATAAATTAAATCAAAGCCAAGAAAAATTAATGAAACCCCAAATTGCAAATTTGTTTTTTTGGGGGGGTGGGAGGGCGTGAAGGGGTTCTCCTTCACATTCAACTTTAAAGAAAAAAGTTACTTCAAAGTTGAAGCACAATGCAATTGGATTCTTCCTTTTATTCAAAATTGACTTTTCTTTAGATTTATAAGGAACTGTCTAATCCTTAATGAACCATGAGCATTTTCTCTGCATTCTCTATTAAGTTGGATCCTTTTGGATTTCAACCAGCATTGGAGTTGTCAAATCAAGTCATCCGCAAGACACTTGGGACTGCTTTTTTCTTTAGTATAACAAATACCAGGACATGTATAGATTGAGAACCTAGCAAAATAAAGGATGGGGAATATTTGGTTGGATTAGCTAGAATCTGGATTGTTAATTTGTTTGGATTCTGGAGAAAGAATTTGATAGATGCAAAGAATTCTACATTGAAGTGGTACCTCTAAAGTTCCAATGTGCAGATGGAGATCTACTTGACAAAGAAACGGGGACAAATTAAATTCATTACACATTATGTTGTTTGAAAAATAAGAAATCTCTTGGAAATGATGGTCTTTCAACAAAGTTTTACAAAGCTAACAAAAGGGTGGTGTCATAGCAAAAATATGTGACAGCTATAAATTGCTATAACTCATAGAACTCATCCAAGTTGAGATCAAATCAAGCATCAATCTCATTATTCAACAGCATTAGATAAGGCTTCATGCCAGCACATACCAAGCACCATCTACTCATGAAATAAATTCCAGTCATATATAGTCTTTACACCAGCTCCAAAGGACCATGGAAAAATATGACTACATCATATAACCTTTCAACAAACAAGGTACCAAAATAATAATCCTAGATGCAAAGTATTAGTTCTAGATGAGAGGCACGTGTATAGAAGTCAATGTGAAGCCCAGATAGCTGAATTGGAATGAGTAAAGTGCCTGACTACCAAGCCTACATACAAAAGAACTAAGGCTTGCCAAGGATTGGCTAAGAGCTATAAAGAGAATTGTTACAAGAAAAAGAAAATAAATAAATAAATAAGACAATATTGCATAAATGAAAAAATGCAAGAGAATTAAAACAACTGAAAGGTTGTCGCTTCACACTTCCAAGAAATTCCCATGTATTTTCATCATGATAAAACATGTTTTTAGCACAAAAGTAATTTAGTTGGATGGTTGAACTAACATCACACCTACCCTCAAATGATTTCCCTAACAGCATATCAACCAACACAATTTACCTGACTAACCAACACAAATGATGCCAAGTGAACTTTAGCCACAATTTAGGAACATATTAAGTAGAACTTCTTACCCAACTCAAATATATAGATGCTAATAAAAGAGAAATAGGGGACTAATGTTAATGTTATGGCAGCTTCAGGTTCATCCTTCCAGCCACGAGTGAAGACATAAATTAATATAGCCTATCGGCTATTTATTTATATGTGATATTTAATGTGAAGGGGCGCTTCACTTGGCAACAATGTAATTTCTAAAAGGGCCGACCTTCCTTGTAATTCACATATTTTAGTTGTAATTATATTTCTCTATTTTGGCCGACCTTGTACATGAAGAGGTGCGACCTCTCTCACATTGGGTATTTATACAAGGTCATTTCCATCTTTTTGATCATCAAGCAAGTTCGTTTCTCTCCTTCATTCAAGTGCGAATTTTCTCCAAGAGCAGATTTTGAATTTCTCTAAGTGCAGATTTAGGTTTCAAGGAAGGGCAGATTATTATCTGTTTTGCATCTAAAGTTGGTGTTGAATACTGGCCTTGTGATTGGCCTCATTGTAAAGAGAATTGTTGCCACTATTTATATATATAAGAGAGATCTTTGTTGCTGGGTTTTTCTCCCTCAAGTGGAGGGTTTTCCCAGGGTATCTGCTGTGTTATTGTGTCTGATTTGAATTAATTTTCTGTGCATATTAATCTGATCATTAAATTTACAACTAAATATAACACCTTGTACTTTATGATACTTTTATTATAGGCCAATCACTCAAAATTAATATACAACTCACTTAGTTACACAATGACCCACTATGATCCAAATCCTAATAGGTGTCTGGTGGACAGCAATCTAAACAATGAGAATCTAGATTTGTTATATGTGATCAAGCAACAATCACAATAAATCAAAGTTAAGCATTAATAAGACAAAGACACATAGAAGAGATACTAGAACTGGAACAAAGAACTATATTAATTTGTGCCTTCCATACAAGCCATACTCTTGAGGGAAATGTATCTCTGTCTATCTTCCACTAGCTATGTCTATGCTATGACCATGCTTGTGCTTATGAAATCTGATGGTACAAATGTATACATAATGTTAGAAAGCCACAAAGGCTAAAACACTGTAGAAATAGTTGAGCTTCCATATGATTGTTCACATTCTAATGGTTGAGATGAACAGCAACAAATGTAATAGTTGAATCTAGCCAACAAGATTTACTCCATACCCCATGGGGGCATCACCCCTCAACTCAAATAGAGAGCTCTGTCCTTTCAAGGACAAAAGTAACAACAATGCCTGCACTCACTGGTACAACATGCTGTAAAAACCCTGTAAGTTTGTTTATAGGTATCTGGAACTTTGCTAAAGCCAATGATGAAGAATGCATAAGGTTTGGTGCATAATTGGATGACACCATGTTCAATCTTCCTCAATTCTCTCAAACCACTAGAAAAGTGTGCAACATCTTGTGGAGGAGGATGGTCTTGGAAATAACATGAACCTTGGGAAGTATTCTGAAGTACTGCAGACTGTATAACATACAAGTCAGCATCACCGCTGGAGTTGCATTTGGAGAATTTACCTAGATCATTCATCCCTCCTTGCAAAGCAATACTACCAATTATAATAACTCTAGGAAGCAACTGTAGAAACTAAGCTCCTAACTGTAGCAAGTCAATTGACCTGCTCTAACAACTCAGTACAATGGCATAGAAAAGTTTTTTGTGTGCATGCTTTCCAAAACCTGGTCTCATTTACCCAATTGAGGTTGTTTTACTAAAGAATGTGGAATCCTAAATGCATAATGAGCATAGCAATATGGCATAATATTCTAAGGATTTGACATGACATGATTAGAGATTTGAATCACTCAAAATATCTTGTATCTCTTACCGCCTACAGATATGATGATACTTTGTGGATTCACTGCATATAAAGCATCGTAGCTATGCATGCATTTGGATAATTTCTATGTTACCATGAATCGCTTCTCCCTTGGTAAAACTCGTCCTATCCAAATTGTTGTACCCAAACCAAATTTTTTGCTTCATCAAGGCATTTTGCATTTAAAAGTCTAAACCTTGTTAAAATGTTGTAAAACACAGTTTTGGGCAATATCAAGCATGGAGTTTTTGTCAATATTTTGTCAGTCAAAGTCAGTTATATTGATCAGAACCTGAAGCAGAGACTCAGAATGAAGCTTTTCACGATGGAGGAACATCTCACAACGACATTTCAAGTTGCATACGGTCATTTCAATGATCGAAACAGAGTTTTCAGTGATCAAATTATGAAGATTTCTCAGGAAAAAGCATGAAAGCGCAAGTATAGCCCAGGGGCGCCCAGTTTTCTGAAGGTCAAGATCTTGTTTAAAATGTTCAAGCATCCAGTCATTCTCTTCAGAATCAGTCTGGCTATCCGTTGAGCTATCCAGCAAAGCATTCCGAGACTCACAGCTCCGGCAAATAGCAATAGAAGTTAAAATCCCTAAAGTTCCAGATATGAAGAATTTGCTCTTTTCAGGCAAAAGCGCACCTCTAGCCTGAGGGCGCCCATCTTAAGGAGGGGGTAAATCTTGGCATTTCGATGCCGGATACAGTCAATCCGTTCACAACCAGTCTGCTTATCCAACGAACTATCAAACACAGTCATCCGAGTTTCAGAACTCCGGCAGCAGTCATCCAAAGATCAGCTTAAAATGGAGTTTTCACGTTTCTGAGCTTCTCCGTTTGTTCCCAGTGCAAGTACAAGCCAGGGGTGCTAGTTTAAAGGACCCTTCAGATGGCGATATTTGCAGACAAAGTCTTCCTGACATTAGTAATATTCTAGCCTAGCTCCGCAACGCACCATTCTGCTTGTCAATCCGGCGTTCGGGTATTGATGGCGAGAGACCTACCAAACGTAATTCGGGCTGGGGCCAGCAAAAGCGAATACGGTGTATTTCACCGCCGGTCGACCTAGCCTTTAACCGTGGATGGAGCCGTTGGCGTTGAAGTCTTCCACGGCTATTGGCGTTATCATTTATCTTTCAAGCGAGCACAAAATCGGCCGCCGAGGGATTTGGCGGTTGCACCGTCGCGTGTGAAGGTCTTTAGTGTAATACTGCAAAGATGAAAGAGCGTCTAAAATAGCCAGAATACGGAAAAGCTGATAATCTTATTAAAATACGCTGGAGTTTTCAAAGGTCTTTAAGCCGGTTTTCTTCGCCGTCACCTCCGAGACTTCTTTTGTAGGCCCCGCCGAGAACATCCGTTCGCAGGAATTATTACTTTGAATACGAATTCATCGACATCGATTATCGGCCGAAGTAAGTACTTGGAAGAGGAAGTTCAACTTTCGTCAAAATGACACGGGTGCAATAAGAGCGAGCTTTTACTTTGAGGGCCCTTAACCTGACTTTCAGGCAATGCCGTTACTCGATGCGTTGGATCGCGAGAATATCTCCGATCATCACGGTGAAGGCCGCCTCATATCGGCGAGGTTCCGCAGTTCCGCGAGTCGGCGACGTTTGAAGTGTCAGATGGCAGTTTAGGGAAATGGCTAAGTCTGGAACCCGTAAAGCAATTTAATCAAGTGCGCCTAATTTTTCAAAGGGTTAAACGATGGATTTTGCAATTGTGTCTCCCAGCAGACATTTCTTCCTTGTTCAGTAGGCTTTCCGATGGATTCTTCAGAACAGTCTCAGCATCACCCGGTCATCCGGAAATCGGTGTCGAAGTTGGCCAGTCGTGACAGTGTTGTCAGCTATTAAATAGGGATTTAGTAAAAAATGAAGTATCTTGAGCAAATGGACGCCTATGTGCTCAAGAGATGACTTTTCGGAATCAGTAAAGTCAAGCAATTAGTCTAAAGCTTTCATTCGAATTTGTCGGTACGAGAAGTTCAAAATATTAAATATTTATTTTGCAATTTTAGCATTAAAATGGCGATTTTTTTCTATTTTTGAGCGCACGCTATTAGATAATAAATATTTTTATTATTTATTTAAATTTGAACTGTCGGTGTCGATTAATAGCGAAAGTCCCGTCGAAGCCTTCTATTATTTCAGCTAGGGTTTTAAATCTTAGGTTCATCCCGGTCTGATCACGAATTTCATCTTCTTTAAGCATGGCATGTACTTCATTATTATTCACAATAAAAGAAAATTCGTTTTCTTAAAAATTCATATTTCAAGCAAAAATTCGTTTTCTTAAAGCAAAGTATTTTCAAGCAAAGTCGTTTTCTTCATTTTACAAAGTATTTTCAAAGAGAAATTAGTATTTCTCAAGCAAAGCCAATTTTAGCAAACCAAAGGCAAATTCTTCATCATCAATCATTGGCGAAGACATCAAAACATTTTATTTGCAGGTACAAGTCAGAATTATCAGCAGACTTTAGACAAGATGGCGATTTTAGCGGAAGCAGAGCACTAAAAACTTCTTTCTTCTGTCTTAAATTCTTCTATTTCTCGTCTTAAATTCTTTCGCATGTTTGAAGAATTGACGACTTTTGGCAAAACAAATCATCTGGGTTGATTCAGAATAGCTCCCTCGAGAAAACCCATGTGCCAGAATTTTTCAGGAAAATTTACTCCAGAGCATCAGTTCTCGACAAGGTTGCCGGATACGGCACCCCTATCCATTCAATACGCGTGCCACCGTATCTGAAACGGGAACGGATACGGAACGGCATAAATACGGCAAAGATACGGTGCCGAACTGTGCCTGAACTAAGTGATATTTTCAGCCGCGCCGGATTCGTAGGGATTCGGCTACCCTAAACAAAGCGGCGAATCTGCACATAAGTCGAGTTTTATTTTTAAAATAGCGAATTAACAGAGAGTTTTTTTGAGTATTCTTTGGTAAAAAAAATAATAAATAAGCCTACGATATTGCTTGCTGTAGCATTCGAAATTTGTCAGTTCTTTTTTCGTGAAATTTTCGAGGGTTTTTCTGCACGATTTTTGTGCACGGATTTTTTCCTGAGATTTTCGAGTGTTTTCCTACGCCATTTTTTTCACGGGATTTTTCCTAAGATTTTCGAGGGGTCTTTTTCGACGCAAGGGAGGAGAGAACCAGGGAGGGGCGCGCCAATTGTTCTACGCGTCGCTACCAGGTATTCACCGGCATTCATTCTTCTTATTCTGATTTTTGTTGTTTAATCTGAGCGGCAATGTTAGCTTTAAGGATTTTTAATTTAAAATGAATTCGATTCTAGCTGTCATGGAAGTCGTATAGTCTATATTTTATTATTTTCCATTCGCTGGGCTATAGTTTTGTAGATTAAAATTTATATGTAGATTAAAATTTTACGGACGCTAGCATAAGTTAGAAATTTAGTTTCATAAAATTTTGTAGATTAAAATTTATATGTTTTCAAATATATTTATTTGAGTTATTTTAATTTTTTTAATTATTAACATAATTACTTTAATTTAAACTAATAATTAATTTAATTTTAAATTTGGAAGTTATTTGAAAATAATTTTAGATTGATAGTTTGTATATTTTTAAAAAGTTAAATTTAAAATAGTAAATCAATTTTTTTAATAATCTGTGTTTTATATTCGATTTGTAGTATTTATATTTTATAATTTTATTAAAAAGTTAATTATTATGTTTAGATATTGAATAATTTGTGTTTTATATTTAATTTATAATTTTATAATTTAGAGTATTTATGTTTTATAATTTTATTAAAAAAATAGTTATTGCAGGATATTAATAATGGCAGCATCGTCATCCAATGACGGAACATCGGAGAACAATGACAAGTGGGTCAAACCAGACCCTAAATCTCCACTTTGGAAATATGTGACCATTGTGGAAAAAATTCAAGGTGGTGGAGGTTACAAATGGATATGCCATGAGTGTCAAAATGAATACAGAGGTTCTTATACCAGGGTTCGTGGGCATCTTTGCCACATAGCAGGGACAGGGTGTGCTGTATGTCCTGGTCCAAATGTTGATGGTCGTCGAGGGAAGGGATTGTCAGATGACAAAATTGCAAAATATCAAAAAGAACAGGATGAAGCTGATAATCGTTTTCAAGCATCAAAACAAAGGGCAATTCTAAGTCAAAATAAACCCCCATTGCATGCAGAATCAGCTTCAGGAACATCTGCAGGTCAGAAAAGGAGCAATTTAGGACCTCTGGAAAAAGCATTTAATTTGCAAAGTCGAGAGGATACAGATCAAAATGTTGCTCGTTGCTTGTATGCAAATGGGATTTCATTTAATGTGGTGCGTTCTCCATATTGGCAAGAAATGATCAGATCAGTTAATGAGGCACCAAAAGGATACAAAGGTCCAGGCTATGAAAAAGTTCGTACCACCCTTTTGTCGAAAGAAAAAGATATTATTGATAGACAATTGCAGTTGATTCGAGCTTCATGGAAAATATCGGGTGTTTCTATCATTTGTGATGGATGGAAGGATGCTAGAAATAGGCCATTGATCAATGTGATTGCAATGAGTCCAAAGGGGGCAATGTTTTTGAAAGCCGTGGAATGCAAGGCTGATGAAAAGGACACCCAATTTATTGCCAATATTCTAATTGAAGCAATTGAGTCTGTGGGCCCAGAAAATGTTGTTCAAGTGATCACAGATAATGCAAAAGTATGTAGAGCAGCAGGGTTGGTCGTGGAAGCGAGATTTCCAAACATTTGGTGGACTCCTTGTGCAGTTCATTCTTTGAACTTAATGCTACAAAAAATTGGCAAAGTTCAATGGATACAAAAAATTTATGAAGAAGCCAAAGAAATGCAAATGTTTATTTGTAATCATCACATGTCACAGGCCATTTATCGACAATTTGCCAAGTTGGAGTTGCTAAAGGTAAGTTTTATTTTTTATCAAAAATATTTAAATTTTATCATTTTTAACAAATATTTAAAATTTATTATGTTTTTAAAATTTTGTTTTTCAATTGAAGGTGGCTGAGACTCGTTTTGCCACACACTACATTGTTCTTAAAAGGCTTGTGGATGTGAAGCAAGCCTTGAAAAGTATGGTGATTAGCGATATTTGGGTTGTTTGGAGGCAATCACAAACAGATAGAGCAAATAATATCAGAACACTAATTCTTGATGATGATTGCTGGGCTCAAGTTGATTACTTGCTCTCTTTCACTGAACCAATCTATAGCCTCATTCGTCGTTGTGACACTGATAAGCCAGTTTTGGGTGACATCTATGATTGCATAGATACAATGGTCAAGCAGGTTAGAGACATTATTACAGAAAAAGAGCAAGACCCAACTGATTTTTTTTATAAACAAATATATGAGGTAATAAAAAAGAGATGGGATAAAATGACAACTCCTTTGCAACTTTTGGCATATGCTTTGAACCCCAAGTACTACCATGTTGATATGTTGGCATTGCCAAATAGGACAGCACCAAATATGGATGTTGAGGTAGTTGACGGATATAAGAAAGCCTTCAAAAAAATGTTTACAGATCCTAGAGTTGCAGCAGAGCTTCGAGATGAGTTTGGGACTTTTGCATCCTCTGATGGAACATATGCAGATGTTGAAGCAATGGCAGATAAAAAGGACATGGACCCTATCAAGTGGTGGAACTTTCATGGTGCCATGACTAAACATTTGCAAAAACTGGCTATCAAACTTCTATCACAGGTTTAATATTATATGAATTATGATTTAATCTAAATAATTTCTAACTTTTTATTTTATTTGATTGCATGTCTTTGTAACTTATAATGATATAATATTTGTTTTATAGGTTTCAAGTTCTTCTGCATCTGAGAGGAATTGGAGCACATATGGTTTCATTCATTCAGTGAAACGAAATAGATTGGCGGCTAGTAAAGCAGAGGACCTTGTATATATTCATTCTAATCTTCGTCTCTTGTCACATTCCTCCACAGACTACATGAAGGGCCCTAGTAGACTTTGGGATGTCGAGCCTGAGATGAGTGACATTGATGCATCCATAAATGCATTGACATATCTCAATCCTATTGTTGAGAATTCTGACATAGTAGGAGGGTCCACTAGTGAATCTTCATTTGGTTTTGAGAATCTAGTTGGTGGTCGTACTCAATCCAACTATCATAACTCTTCAGAGAATCTTGTTGATTTAGAACTCCAATCTCAGGACAATAGTGATGATATTTTTGATAGCATGTGATTCTATCAAACTATCAATGTATTTGAATTCTGTTTTAATAATAAAATTATATTTGAATATAATCATTTTGAAATATTTTGCAATTATGTCTATATTGCTTATAAAGTAATGATAAAATTCTCTAATAATTTAGAAAATTGTGTTCTATATATGTGTGTGTGTGTGTTTTATGAATGTCGTATCCTGCCGTATCCATATGAGAGGTCTTAAAAAATGGCCGTATCCGTATCCGATACTGTATCCGTATCCGTACCCGTATCCGTGTCCATGCAACCTTGGTTCTCGAGGCTCTAATTTTCTCAACTGAAAATTCCTTGCATGGTCAAGTGGAAGTCAAATTTTCGCAAATCTGACATTCTGGGTTGTCTTAGAATCTTCTTCTGGACAAAACCCATATCTCAGATTTTTCCGTGAAAATTGCCCTTTGATAGGCTATTTTTAGCCTCAGCAGGGTATTTTTAGTTTTCCAGAAAAGTTGTCAGAATATAGCCGTGTTCACAGTCAACAGGCGAGTTTTTCAGAGTACAGTACACACAGACTGAATTCAAGACCAAATCGGTCTTAATTCATGATTTCGTTAGAAAAGCTGAGACCGATTTGTATCAAGCCACAAAAGAGATAATGGCCATCACTTCAGTCACGAAGCCGCCAAAGTTATAAGTCAGTTAAATGCTAGTTTGAGTGTGCAAAGATTGCCAAGATTGCTCAAGTTGCTGACATTCAGATGCTGATGCAGTTGGCAGCCTCGTTGAGGGATTGCTTGTTCGAGATCACCACGCACCGTGACTTCGCCTCCCACCTCTCGTGATAGACATTATACACAAGAGTTAAACTTGACGTTACCTTCTCAAGTTAACTCGCTGTCTTGTCTCATGCATGTCTATTATGGGATTAGCTTTATTTACTTGGAGTTGTATTTAGGTTTTACGTTAACTGATGGTAGTGTTCCAGTTAACATGCTTTCAATAAGGACGTGCATGTTTGCACAATTGTCCATTTTTAGATTAGATGTTTTGGTTAACTGATGGTAGCTTTCAGCTAATCAGAGAAGCGCATTTCCATTAGGGTTTGCAGCTTAAACTTGCATGCATTGCAAGAATCAGATGACTCAAGGTGATTTTAGGGTTCCCTACACCTTGATGTATATAAATAAGAGCTTATGCTCATTTGTAAATAACTTTTGCTTGAGAGAGAAATATATGCTGCGCCTACCTTGCCCTCAATATTGCTCTTTTGGTATTTGTTCATGTGTCTTCAATATTGCAATTAATTGTTATGCCACATAGGGTTTCAAGAGATTGTAGTGGTTAATTCTTTCCTTAGTTTAGATAAATCTGTTTGAACATCTTTATCATTGAGATCAATTGTTATGCCACATAGGGTTTCAAGAGATTGAGGTGATAAATCTGTTTTGTGAATCTTTATCAATATAATCAAAGGTTATGCCACATAGGGTTTCGTGAGATTGTGATAATAAAGGCTGTTTTGTGAAGACTTTGCTATTTCAATCAAGTGTTATGCCACACAGGGTTCCATAAGATCGTCTTGGTAAATTCTTAAATCTGTTTTGTGCCCAATAAGCTTGTTTAGATTGAGATGATACTTGCGCCACCTTGCCTTCAAGTAGAGAATCTAAACTCGTTTATCGTCAGTTAGTCAAATCCTGCTCCATTTCCTCATGCTCTGTTTTCTTGAGGAAATTGGATAGATTTAAAGTAGATAGCTTAGTTGTAGTTAATGATCTACGAAACCAGAAAATCCTTAGCTACAACGTTCTTGGTTTTCTTAACCTTGTGCCTCTTCCAGCTGAGAACAAAAAGATAGGACTTAGATTACTTTTCTTTTTCATGCATTCCAGCACAATGAGGGAGCTTCCCCTCCTAATTTGAAGACAACACAAATGCAGACTTATTCATTCTTTCTCATACTCGACTCAACCTAGAAATCTCTTTCATGAAGTCACCCAAGGTTTGCAAACCTATATTAATGTAAATCAATGCAACTACAACTCCAACACTATGATCGTAGAAATCCAAGTGTGGTGGCTTCTTCAATGTTAAAATCCTTGCAATAACTAAACCATGAAATAAATCATTTAACTCCACTTTCCAGATTTAATATTATTGTCCTTCAAAAATATCGACCCAAGCAGGCAGGTAGCTAGGTCAGCAATATTTCAATATTTTATTTGTAATCTCAGAAACTTTTAACAAAAAACCAAATATAAATATGCAAATGATTCAAAAACTCTTATTTAGAAACTTTAGTACTTAGCTTCCCAGACAAGCAGATTGTCAATCGATTCTCCAAATTTAGCTCCTCAAATTTGGTCACTAAAAGTGACCATTAAATTTGCAATGAAGCACTTGTAAAAAACTTAAATGGCTTCCTCAACAATCTCTAGCTATGGTAGATAGTTTCACTACCGAAACTGATGCCCTAGGGTTCCCAAACCCACAGACCAAAGAAGCTTCAAAAAAGCTCTCCAATGAAATGAGAAAATAACTTCAAGCCTGAGAGAAATGAGCTCCTTCTTTCCTTTTTAAAGAACTCCTTGTTCTTCAAGAAAGATCCAAAAGAATCTTCACCAAGCTTCTAGAAGAATATTTTAATATTCCTTAAAGTGACATTATAATATTTTATTTTTCACTTAAGTCACTTAAATAAATATTAATAAAGTGACTTAAAAAAAATTTATTATTTCCACTTTATTTTAATTAAAATAATCAATTAAAGTCATCCTTTTGAAATAATATTAATTTTTGGACAACTTAATCAATTAAATTAATTAAGTCACTTTACCACAAATGAATGGTCTAAAACAGTCGCCTAGTTGCAATGAATCCAAAGGAGCGATACCCTGAATGATATCTATCCAATCCACAGAGATAAGAGCAATACTATGTTTCATAGCTACTCTGGAAAAGCATTTCCAAAATTCAGAAAATCTATACCAGCACTCAGAAATTGAATCTAATCTTCTCTAAACTCACACCAAACTAGCAAAATCAAAAAATCACACCAAAACTCACAAATCCACATCAAAATGCTGAATATATCTTCATATTATTCAATTCCAAAATCACCCAACAACCAAAAGTCACTGAAAGATATGATAACTTGAACTCCAACCAGCTAGTGTGGGTCTTTCATCACTGAAACCAGCTATCTAGTGAAGGGTTTTCGTCCTCTAACCAACAAAGATGAACTCAGGAAGCATTCCTGTAGCATAACGTTAAGTTGTCAAAGCCAAGAGAACCAAATGAGAGCTCAAGTGAGAATATATAGAATGAAGGAGAAATTAGGGCAACCAAAATTCAATTTGAATTATTTTCCCTCCAAGAGGTTAGACCTATCTAGAGCTCTCCAAATTAAAACCTTTAACTTACTTTATTCCCCTTCTAACTTAGCGTCCACTTTGGAGGCAGCAATAATTTTTATTTTTTTTAATATTAAACATCTTACCTTGGTGTCCATTTGATACATAAATTTGCCTTTTAAAACAACTTAAGGGCACCACATTCTTAGGCGATGATCAAGGGGGTCTCTCATGAACCCATTACCTTTCACTTAATTCATAAAGTGACTTTATAAAAGACCTAAGTGACGAGAACCAAATATTTCTCTGAAAACATTAGAATTCACCAAGGCCAAAACTGGAAACCACTGCAATGAACCGGTAGAGGAATAGAGGCCCAAACCAGGTGCTAAAAATAGCACTTCCTAAAAAAACCAATTTGCTAAAAATAGTGAGTCAATTCTCCCAACTGATCCAATTGGAGCCCAACTGGAACTTTATAAAAATAGTAAGTTACTACAAATAGCCACTATTAAAAATAGCAACTCAACCAAGAAACCCAGAAAACCTCCACAAAAAGCTTATCACAAGACACCGTGTCCCCTAACCATATCCACTTAGCCTATAGGAACCTAGGAATAGGCTAATGGAAAGTTCATATTGAACCAGGTGCAAGAAGGGGACATTACATAACTGCATGTAGTACGGCAGGGTAAAGTATAGCAATTAAAATAAATAAATATATATTTTTGCAATTACCTCATTTATCCTTCTGTGAGTAACCTGAATATATGTCTAAAAATCAACTCATGTAATGTTATTGATTGTTTGCCTGTAACTCTTAAATTTGTCTTTTCCAAAGACTTTACAAATTTCAATAAACCCTTTTGAAGTGATCAACAAAGCACCCCACGAATTCTGAAGTGAATCCTCCTATAGATGGCATTGGGTTTTCGTCCAATCCACTAAAACCCAAGGGCTTTTGTCCTTAGGCTTGCTGAACCTGCAACGCAAACTCTACAAATTCTCCCGAAAAATTATTTCCAAAAAAGATAATAATTTCCTTCACCCCCTCTCTATCCATTCATCACCTTTTATTTTTAATTATATTTTGTTTTACCCAAAGTGATTTTATTTCATAATTTATCAAATACATTTATTAAAAGTCACTTTAATAATAAAAACAATTAATTAAATATAAATATCCCAAAAGGGACTTAGGACAATTTAATATTTAATAAATTAAATTATTCCTCAATTTTTCCTGCCTTAAGTTATGGGAATAAAAAAAACTAGTGTACTTCAATGGATGATCACTCGGAAAGAGGGGATAATAGTACATGCCCACAATCCAAATTTCAAAGTAATTGGAACAAAATTAAACTATTTATTGCAGAATTAGGGTTTAAAACAAATTAGCTCCCAAGGCTACAAATCAACTAATTTTGGGGAGAATTTTTGGGAAACTACGACCTAGGCCTTGGTAAATTACAAAAAAAAAAATCAGATCATTTAGATTTCATTTGTGTGATTTATTGCAAAATTATTTTTCTGCAACTTCTTCGCAACACGAAGTAGCAAAAGAAGAAAAAGAACAAGAACAAAAACAAGAAACAAGAAACAAAAAAACAATAACAAGAGAAAGAGAAAGAACAAGAACAAGAATAAGAAGAAGAAGAAGAAGAGCAAGAGTAAGAAGAGGAGAAAAAGAAAGAGCAAGAGAAAGAAAAAGAACACAAGAGAGAGAGAGAGAGAGAGGGAAATAGCAAGAGCAAGAAAAAAAGAAAAAGCACGAGTAGTAGAAGAAGAAGAAAATAAAAGAAAGAAAAAAAGGAGATGAAAAAAAGAAAAAGAAAAAGAAGATGAAGTTGAAGATTTTATGCATTAAGGATGATGCTTTTATAAAGAGGGGGGTCATATTATGTAATAGCCACCCTACATTTTTTTATTTTTGCAATTGTTAGTGTTAGCAAAATAAGCAAAGATAATCAACTGTAATCAATTACCTTCCACTTTCTGATCACCCAAATCCTAATGTGGGCAAGATGAGAGCATACGGTGGCAAAGTTTGCATTGCAAGCTTTAGCAAAATAAGCAAAGATAATCAACTACCTTCCACTTTCTGATCACCTAGATCCCGATGTGGGCAAGGTGAGAGCATACGATGGCAAGGTTTACATTGCAATGCTGGAAAGAAACCACTTGTTCAGTGGGGTGAGTAGTACTGAAAGAAACCACTTGTGCAATGGGTACAAATGAAAGTAACGAACTCTTTTGCTTTTCAGCAGTGAGTGCAACAAGACCACTTTGTAGTGGGGTAAGTACTAGCAACCACTTCTTTAGTGGAATATGAAAGATACCACTTATTCAATGGGGTGAGATACAATACCAATTATTTAGTGGGGTAAGTAGCCAAACCAAAGAGAGCAAAATCACCGAATGGTACTACCAGGTCAATGTTATAACGGGTTGCTCAATACAATGATATCAACAGTTACAATCCAGCTGCTATGAGTTAGAAATATGAGAGCAACACCCCAAATACATCCAGCCCACTAAAAACAAGATACCCCAATGAAAAAACAACAATATACCTGAGTATAGAAGAAATAGAGGACTGATCTAACTCAGAAAATGAGTTGCAGCAGGTCTGCATGTAATATCCCCATTTTAGCTATACGCCCTTCAGTGACTGATAGCCTATTTCCGGAAGCCCGTAGGCTCGTCAGAAGTAAAATTAGGGTTTCCTATTTTATAAGGGTTCTGATGCATTTCTGATGGCTTGTATGTTAGAGTTTCGGATGCATGTCTAGTGGAGTTTTCTGGGTTTTCAGAGAGCTTCGCAGTGGTATGTTTTGCAAAGGCATTGGGCAACTTTTTAGAATTTACTATTTTTAGTAAGTTCTATTTCTGGCAGGCCATCTTGGGCAATAACATCAGCAGTCACCCCAGTTTCCATTTCGAGCAGTGCAGTTTGGAGCATATTTGGCTTTCAGCATTTTGAGGCTCATTTTGGGTAAAATGATTTATTCTAAGGCATTAATGTTATAATTTCTTATTGGCCCCCTTGGCCTAGTACTAATGACTTAAAGTTGTTTTAAAAGGTGGCCTTTGAGGGTGGATGTCTCATTGAGAGATTATTTAAATATTTTTAAAGTAAATATTTCTCCTCAAGTCTTGGATGCCTAGAAAGGTAAATTTAATGTTTTAAAAAGTTAAAATATTTTCAAAAGTGAAATGGGTGTCTCTTTTGGAGGGAAAAAAAAATATGGAAGCTGAAGAGCCAACAGTCACCTTCAATTCTATAAAAGCAGGCCATTGCTCATTCATTTCTCATCTTTCGAAAATATTGTAAAGTTATGTTGTTGAATTGATTTCAGAACCCGGCTAAGGGGGAGCTTAGTATTCACACCATTCTTCGAGCCTGAAACTATGGCACCCTAGATGGTCAATTGGGTGTGCTTCATTCAGAAGTACACACAGAGCTTCATCGTGGTGAAATTGGTGATAGTTTTCAGTTTTGCACTTGCTGGTTATTAAATGGCTGAAGTAGATTTTCACTTCCAAGTCTTTGTGTGATTTAAATCTCATTGTGGGTATTGATGCTTATCAATTCTATGCCAAGGGCGACCCTTTCTGCAAAATATCAGATTTTATTGTGAAGTGTTTGATTTTCTAGAGAGGCCGTACTTCCTCTAGGGCCCTACTTCCTCCAGCAACTTGCTTTGGGATTCGTGCTCTCCAATAGCGGCTGTGTTTTGATTAAAATCAGGCTTGTAGCTGGTTGCCTTGATTATGGAGTGCTGTAAGTACAGTTTGGAGTGTGTTTTTGAAGTTTTGAAAGAGATAGATGCATTTTGAAGTGAGTTTTATTGTTGTTTCTGAGATTACAGTTTGCTGGTCTGCAATTAGAATTGCTGGTGTTTCATATCAAACTTAACTTTGCCTCAGTTTTGCACTAATTCTTGGGTGTCTTGGATCCTAGTCATATGTGCATTCATTTCGAAGGAATTAGGAGTTTGTTTGGGTTGAAGATTTGAACTTGTGAAGTTACTTGCTGGTCTGAACATTTCTTTTGCTGGTTATCTATAACAGAACTGGTTATTCCACCTTTTGCAATATTTCATTCAAGTTCTTTCTCATGTTTGTAATCGGAGATATAGTGGAGAAACATTGCAGAAGTTTGGAGCAGATTTCATTGTAAAATCATTGTATTTGTGCACTCATTACTTGCAGATGTTTTGCATTGTAAGACTGTAAACAGTAGTACTGTTCCAATCCTTTGGTTTGCTGCAAATTTTATATATTAATCTCTCATATTTGTAACCCCTGGATGGTTTACCGCCAGTGTGGAGAATAAATTTGTATCTCTCATTGTACCCACTGAAAAGTGGAGAATCCCCACTGTTAAGTGGATGCCCGCCGCAGCGGATGAATTAGTTTTGCATTGTAATGTTTTCCCCCCACTGTACAAGTGGTAGCATGGAAATTCCCATGGCTGGTTATCCGCCTAAGTTCATTTCAATTTGTAATAAATACTCCGCCATATGTTAGCACCTCGCCTTCAAAAGGATCTTGTGTGCACATTCTTGGCGTTGAGTCTTATCATTTACTTTCAGTTGTTGAGTTATTTAGATCCTAGGAATCCTCTGACCATATGCTCGCCCCTCTTCCTTCAGTGGTTTTAGGGCGCATTCTTGGTTAGAGTTACCTTTCACATCGTTTTGGTTTTGGACCTAACTTTAACGGGTGCGTGTTGCAATTGTAATTGATATTGAAAATCAAGGAAAAAATTAAGGGGCATATTTCACTACAACACTCAGAAATCACTGTGAACATGTCTAAAACTCTACAATCAGCAAGCTACAAGTTGGTGTGCCACCCAAGAAAATCATCAACTCACCATACGACATTCCCAAACTGATTGCAAGGATATAGGATGATCAAGGTGCCACCAAATCAGTCTGAACAGCAAGGAAAGATGGCAGAAATCTTCACAACACCCAAACACATGAAACTCCAAACCGTACAGCTAGCTAAGAGGGGTGATCAGCTCCTACAAATTCAAATCTCCATCAAAAATCTGCAACCTTGCACAAAGGGTCGCCCAAGTCTGCCAAAAAGGATAAAGCAATACCCACAAAGCACAAGAAAAACTGATGGTACGGCCTAGGTATGAAATGGCATGGCCAGCAAGCATAGAACTCAAAAAAACCACTCCAAAACACTCGAAAGCTCTGCAAAATCAGATATCACACCAAAATATATCTACTAGAAAACATCAAAACAATCCATAACTGAAAGCAAACTGGAAATCTTCACCAATAACTCCAATGGTGACTCCTATAGTGAAGCCACTCCAATGTCCAACTATAGAATATCTCTCAACTCCGAAACTAGAGCAACTTTGAAGGTTTTTGTCTCCAAAGCCCTAGAAGGATTCAATCCCCAATTCAGCATTACTTCGTTATCATCAATCAACATACCCAAATGAAAGAGCACAAGGTGAGCTTATATAGAAATTAGTTCTCACAAATCCAAATACCTTTTCCCTCCAAAAGGGACGCCCATCTCCAAAAAAGAATATTTTATTTTATTTTATTTTATTTTAACCGTCATCTAAGCGTCCACCTTAAAAAATGAAAGTTTTCTTTTAAAAACAACTTAAGTGACCCTTTCCTAGGCATTGAGCACAAGGGGGGTCACAATTGAACTTTAAGTTAAGTCATAAAATCACCTTTTGAAGACTTAAGTAATGGGCGAATAAATATTATTTTGAAAACATTTGAACTCACCACAACTAAAACTGCCAAACACTGCACTGAAAGGCTAGAGGAAAGATGCCAGGACCATATGCCAAAAATAGCACTTACTAAAAATAGTGAGTCATATCTCCAAACTGACTCAAACTGGCACACTAAAACTTACTAAAAATAGTAACTTACTAAAATAGCCAGTGCTAAAAATAGTCATACTACAGACCACGGCCTAGAAAAAACCCATAAAAACCCACAAAAGCTCTCTAGCAATAACAGTATACCCTTATGAAAATATTGACATGAATCCTCCAAGGCTCATGGAATCCCCTTAACTCCATTTAGCATACGAGACTCCAGAAATAGGTTAACGACCACTGAATAGATTAGGATTGAGAAGGGGACATTACATGTTATGCCCCTAACCCTATAGTGTGTATTGTGTTATGCGTAGTTGGCTTGTTGCTATCTTAACTCTTAAATAATTACATAGTCATTATTATATAATCATATATATGTATTTAGGTCGCCCTAGGAGTTATACTTAAGTATCTAAGGCAGCCTAAGTGGTATCCATGTGACGACCAAACCCGTACGTCAAATTTAAAACTTTTGAATTTAACCACAATAAGTAAAAACAATGCCTTTCCAATAAAATTTTCTTTTCAATTTCATAAACATGATATATCATTTTGCAACTTTAACTATTTCTTTCCAAAAGAAACTACAAAGTAAAGAAGAATAAGATACATACATAGCTTGTAATCTTTTGGCACAAATAGAAGTAAGAAGGTCCAGGAGTGTGTTATGTCAAATCTTGGATCATCGGCTGATTGTTGAGGAGGAGAAACATCACTCGGGTGTTTTTCCGCAAACCACGGACTTATAATGCAGTCTCCCCGCACGATCATTTTACAATGAATGGCCCCCCCTTCGAAGAAGAGATTGGTGGGGTATCCTTTAACGATTACCAACTGGGCATAGTGTTGTGTTCCTACAAATCTAGGTTTTGTGCATACGGAAACTCTTGAACTAGTATGTATTTCGGGATCACAGTGAACTGACAATGTAGTACCACAACTAAGTGTAAGTTGTTCCTAACACTACTTTGGCCAAAGTGTTTACATTCAATAAAAAACGTAGGTCATCTATCACATGCACTAGCCAGGGCCAATTTGACTTGAGGCTTCCTTACTCTACACGTAGGTTGCTCTATTCGGGGTAGTTCGTACCCTAGACGTCCTACTTCAATCTAATTACTAGAAAGGAGGACAGCTTAACAAGTACTCACAACTAACTCCCTTATGCTGGACATCTTCATCCTAGGAGCTTCATTAACTTAACTAAGTTAATCTACAAACTTGTTGTGATTGGTATCTTATTAAACCCCCTTAATTATTTCCCTAGTATTTAATAGCTACTTGAATCATATACTCCTTATATGGAGTCAATACAAATAAAGCAATTTACTCCTTAATGCGTCTATGAATCCTAGTGTAATTCGTACACTAATGTAAGCAAGAGCTAATTGTTTAAAGAACCAACGACAATTCCTAAACTATGCATCATTAAATTCATTCTTTCAAAAATTCGTTCCAAAGTATAATGAATAGAACTATCACCATATCCTATCTTTGTACATTTAGATGATATGAAAATAGACTTTATAGAAACTCTTCTGAAGTATAAAAGAAGTATAGCAGAATTGTTATTAGAATTGGGTTCAAGGGTATGAAGAGATAACATGCCTGGTAAATGCTTTCCACAGATACTAAGCTAGAGTGAATATGCTGCATTTTTTGGCTTCCAGCCACCTCTGTCTCTGATATCGAACTCTTAACACAGCTGAAGATACTCTCAATCCCTTATTATTACTCTTAGAATTGGTGAATGACAGGAATGAATCTCTGTCAATGTAAACTAAATTCTCAGAATTGGATAAATACTCTCACAACTAATGATGTATAATCAGAAAAATGCTTAGAAATCTTTTGAAAAAGAGAAAACTCGAATTCTAAATTCGTGTGCAATAGAATGAGTTGGGCGGCTCTTATATAGGCTTCCAACCAATTCCCTCTTTTAAAAGCGTCTAAGCTGCCAGCAGGAGTTTTGAATGATTCAATCCTGAAATGTGGCGACCTTAGAGAAGATTCAACCTCATTTTTGTGACAGCAAATGATGAATGATTCAACTTGCACATGATAAAATCACGAAATGTGACACCTACAGGAAATGGCGCGATTCAACAGGTAAAGATAAATGATGGTAAATGAAGAGAAAAAGTCCTTCATCAAATGGCATCCACATTTCCCATTACCCAGGCTGCAATCGACAACTCCCAAGGATTTCTCCATTGCTGGTCTTGGCCGCACGCTTCTACAGGTGCGCTTCATTTTCACGGGAAACCTTTCATATCCGTTTGCTTTCATTTTCAAAAGTTTCCAATAGTTAAAGTGAAATATTTCCTCATGGCGTGATTTTGCCAATAGTAATCGATTCATTTTGAAGTCACTATATTTTATTTCATCAAGTAAATCGATTTCCATAGTTTTAAGAAAATATTCAGCTTTGAGAAAATAACATCTCTTTTTCAAATTCCGATTTCTTTTCCTCACTTTATGATATTAAAATAAAGTTCTATTTAAACTTTATTCGATTCCCATTCCATTTAATAACATATATTTATATATTTATTTTATTATATTAAAATATATATATAGTATAGTTTTAATTTACATAATATATATCTATGTATATTTATTTAAATTTAATAATTTAAATAATCTCATATACATATATATATATATATATTTTGTAAAAACTATATTATATATATATTTGATATAATATTAAATATATAATTATATTTACCTTTACATATATACATGTATATACATATACATATTAAATTACAAAGTACGTATACTGCGAGCCAGTCAGCATACTTTCATTATACGTACCTATGTATATGTATATATATGTGTATATGTAGATTCTGAGGTAACGTCAACATAATATTTATCCATATTCACGTATATATAACAAGTTGGTTGTGGGTATGTATACATGTATATTTGCTTGTATATTTTCCTCTATGTATATGTATTCATAAGTGTATTTATATCGATGCACACATATGGCATATCCATCTGCTCTCATACGTTTGTATCGACATGAATATACTTATGGATACGTGTACATACCATATATATATATATATATATATATATACATGCCCACCTCCTAACCAGTAACATTATCCCACATACAGTTACACTGGCAAGCATCACTTATTCATGCATTCAGAAGTAGATACGACTCCTAATGTTAATAAACAAACCTATGGATGACTTACCTGTTGTGACCTTTTTCACACATCACCCCATTCAAAATGGGGACCCCCTAATTTTTGCTTCATTCGGGTCTTTTGGCTTGATTTTTGGTTTGTTTTCTTGTTGTCTCTCTCTTGTTCTGTGTGTCTTTCTGGGGATGTGCCCGTCTGGATTGAAATTTTGGCTAAGTCTGAGAATTAGGGTTTGATTCCTTCACGTCAGTTTGAGGTCAAATCAAGTTTGGCTATTGAAATTTGAGATTAATATTGTTGTCAGATGGCTTCGAGTAGGTCCCCACCAGAATTTCAATGAATTCTGGCAACTTGCTATTTTTAGTAAGTCAATTTGGGGGTTTGTTTTCTTGAGATTTTCAAATTCTGACAACTGCACTACATTCTGAGCACTATGAACTCATCACTTGCAAAATTTGAGCAAAACTGGTCACTCTTCAGAAACTTGCTATTTTTAGCAGTTCTGCCTTTGGAGGCAAATTCCAGGGTTTACATGTTAAATTTTCAAATGCATGTCTGGAGATTCTTGGTGGGTTTTTCGAGACCTTCGCAGTGATATGACATGCAGGACAAGACAACAACTTTCAGTGTTCAGCCTTCAGAGGCTGTAATTAGGGTTTGCATGCAAGTTTTCTCAACGCATGTTGGCATAATCTTTTTGGGTTTTCCGAGAGCTTCGCAACAGTGTAACATGCAAGCAGAACTGGTCACTCTTCAGAAACTTGGTATTTTTAGCCAGTGCTTGCATGTTGATGATTTTTCTGGGTTTTTCTGGGTTTTTCAAGATCTCTCGGGCAGTGTGACATGCAAAATCATCTGACAACCGGTTGGTCACTTTTTCAGCCACTTTCTATTTATAGCAGGTGCCCTTTGGCAACTGCCCGGCGCTTCAAAATCACAAACACAGGGCGACATGCAACAGAAACGAAGTTGAACGGAGCTCATTTGAGGCACATGCAAGATGAATTAGGGTTTCGAGCTTCAGGACTCAAAATGAGGGGTCAGACGTCTAAATTTCTGAAAATTGAAGTATCCCATCATAATCAGCATCTTCCAAGGAGTCCGTTGGTAAAATTTGAAGGCAAATGAAGCACTTACTATTTATAGTAAGGCGTTCCTGAATTAGGCTATAAATAGAAAGTTGGCATCAGGCGCCAGTGTGAACGGATAAGTCAAGTGGTAAGGATCACAGCATTCAAATTTCAAGTTGAACGGAGCTAAGAAAGTCTCAAAATCAAGCAACTGCTATAAATAGTAAGCCACTTCAGAAACATGCCAGGAATAGCAGGTCAGCACAAAGCGTTAGCATGAACAAGTCAAGCAGGTGATGAGAACCCCATGGTGCGAATTTCAAGACAAACGAAGTCGCGAAGGATGGAAAATCAGACACTTACTATTTTTAGCAAGCTGGTACAGAGGAATTAGGGTTTCCTAAATTCAAGGGCAGAACACGAAAGTCAGGCAGAAGCAACATCTAGCCACGATCACCATTCTTCAGGCATTCAACATGCGAAGTTTGAAGGCATTCTGAGTAATTGCTATTTTTAGTAAGTTGCTAAAAATAGCAGGTACAGGCAAATATCGGGCACCAACAACTCAACCACATCTCGAGGTTCGAAACAAAGCAAAATCAGGCCTTTCAGAGTCAAAAGTCAGTTAAAAGCACGAAATGTGGAGAACTTTCTAAAAATAGAAAGTTAGGGCAAGCTAGGGTTAGCATGAGCAAATCACTCCAAATTTGATAAAAGGCATGAAATTCACTAAAATTGATAAATTTGGAGTCCAGCATCGAAATTCACCTTAAGAAGCTGAAGACAAATGAAAATTGTACCAAGGCATTAAAACTTGAAGCTCACAGGTCAACATGCGCCTTAAGGAGAAGAGGATGAGCTAAAAATACTCTAAGTCTTTTAAATTTGAAGAAGAACCTTCCATATGCACCTAGGGTCAAGGAGGGAGCTAGAAAATATATTCAAGCGTGGAAATTTGAAGTACCACACCCCTAAATGCGCCTTAGGTGGAGAGAGGGCCTTAAAATATTCTAAGTGTTCAAGATTGGATGCTCACCCCTCCAAATGCGCCCTTGAAGTTAAGTGGGGGAGAGTAAAATTCTCTAAGTGCTTTAAAATGAAACCTCAACAACTCATATGCGCCCACTAAGTTGAAGAAGGTGATTAAAAGCTTAAGTGTTGACAAACTGGAACCATGACCCATAGAATGCGCCCCCAATTGGAAGTGTAACCTCCTAAATGCGCCCCAAGCTAGAGTTGGGTTTAAAATTTGACTAAGGCGTTAAAAGTGAAAGCCCATGGTATGATATGCGCCCAAACTTAAAGAGGGGCTTCTAAAGCGATAAGGTGTTAGGAAAGTGAGAGCTTGGCCCTTGACTTGCGCATTGATTTCTAGCAAGAATTGAAAAATGTTTAAATGTTCAAAATTTGAAACTTAGCACCCCATATGCGCCCAGACTGGAGGGGGAAGGGTTGATAAATTTCACTAAGTGTTGGAACTTGAAGTGGAGGGGGTGAAATGCACCCAGCTTTGGGGGAGACTTCAAAATGTTTTAAGTATGCAAAGTTGAAGGATACCACCTCACATGCGCCTATGAGTTGAGGGGAGAGTAATTTTTTTTTCTAAGCGCTTAAATTGAAACCTCATGGGTCCAAATGCGCCTTGCTTTACATAGAGAGCTTGAAGAAATACGCTAAGTGTTGGAAACTAAAAGCAGACCCTTGCATATGCGCCTTGAAAGATGGAAGGGTTAT